>WSLN01000530.1:0-13453 GCA_019677355.1 Ceratobasidium sp. 370
TCCGTGTCGTGCTGCTGCTCGGCTACCTCGTCAACTCCTACCCACTCGTCCCTTTCGTGGTCGAACACAGACCCTGCCCAAAATCTAGCTCCGGTTTCTCCTCAGCATTCCCGGTCCCGAACGAGCTTGGCCCGACCCACACGCACATCCATCTTGAGGTTTCACAATCGGCTTGCCGCGCTGATCACAACAGCGTCGAGCGCCTGCAACAAACATGATAACCTCGAGGTGCGTACCGCAAGTTCTCCGACTTGACCGTCTCCGGATGCCTCGAATCTGACTGGCCGCTTGGCTCTTAGATTATTGCAAGACTGACGCACCTATGCCCCGCCCCGTTGCACTCACATCGGCTGACCCGCTACCGCAAGCAGCGTAGAGTCGCCGAGAGGTCCAGCGTGAAAGCAGCGGGGCGAGCGTACCTATGGGTTGATCGTCGCGTCCAGACGGCGCTGTGCCAATTGGCCAAGCCTACAGTCAATGCTCAGTCTGTCTAAACATCCGGTCGCCAAAGATGGATTTTACCATGGATCTTCTAGGACGGCGGGGAGCCGGTAGGTGACTTTTTTTCATCTGAGAACGAGCTCCTAAATAACGCGCGAGCAGGGCATGCACGGGTTTAACAACCCAACTCGTTTGTCGGAAATGTCGAGCAGGGCGTTGGGCGCCGGTTGATGGTGGTTTCCACCACTCACACCTGGCTTGCCCGTCCGGGCACAAAGATTCTGACAAACAATGGTGTGTAGTTTGACGTATCCTATAAGCCTGAAGCTGATTGAAGTGAACCGTCTCTAGTGCAGAGGTCCTAGCACTCCGTGGGCGCGTTCGTGGAGTATGGGGAACGGCTGGGATCTCAGGGTCCGGAGCAGAGATGGCTCGGCGACTGATTGTCAAGCCACGACTAATGCCTGTAATGTACGCGCCTGGGTTGACCAATGTCGAGTGTCATTTTATGCAAAAATCCGACGGGATCTCGAACCAAGACCGCTGCGCGGAGGTTCAATTATATTATCAGCAGTGGTCGAGGTGATGTGAATTCCCATGCAGCAGGCCACCCTCCGTAAGATACCTAACCAAAGGCATCGCCAGTCGAATATCGTCTCCAGTCGCTTTTCATCTGAAAAAGGTTGTAAAGCCTATCTCAGAGGCACGCGAAAAGGATAAAAATTAATTCCCCCACCACAAGCGTCTCACTAGAGGGAAGACTCTCCGCACAGGTCGTATTGATACAGCGATACAAAGCAGGAAAACATAACAACATGTAACATCGATTGGCGAGGCAAGAAACGAAAAGCCCTTACTCAAGGTGGATTGGTAGGGTGAGCATTCCACTTCATGTCCCCCCCTAAATAATTGAAGTTCTTCCACCAGTCATTGAGTCCGTTCATGACCGATGTCCTACACTCGAGTCAGCAGACTGGATTTCGGGGGGGGGGGGGGATGGGCTACGTGAGCGCACCATTGGTGATCCATCCCTTCAAGCGGTGGTATAAGCTCAGGTATTTGGAGATTATTCACGGGGTGAGTTGCGGTAGTAGCGTGACTAGTCGTAGTTGCTCTCTGAAGTTGGGCAGTTAGTGCCCTCCGGGCCAGCTCTAGCGACGGGGCATACCTGCTGCACGTCGGGACGGGCGGGTATGTTCGGAGAAACCGACGTGCCTACGCTCTGGTCCAAGTCAGAGACTTGGCAAGCAGCGATCTTGGCGAACTCACTAGCAATCTTTGACCACTCGAATTCCGCACAAGGTGGTCAAAAAACTGGACAAAGTACGATGGGGTATCTCCTTGTTGTTGGCTCAGTACTACACACGCTTTTGACACATTTTGAAAGGTGTCGACGATTTCTTGATATAACTCGTCGTCGACGTATGGCAGTTGCTATGCGACCAAGCCGTCATTTGATGGAGCAAATTCAGATTCATTGATAGAAAAGCTCACCTTGAACAACCATACTCCGGCATACGCCGTGGTGATAGCCAAATTATCTTGACAGTATGTGATGTAGCGATTGGGAGCCAAATCGGCGATAACGTGGCGTAGTATGTCCATCGCGCACTTGATGCATTCAAGTGAATGGGTTCGCGCTGCGGTCAACTGGGGTTGGGTAAGGCCAAGTAATCGGAGCTCAGCTACGATGAGCCTAAGGTTGAGACTACCGAATTTGAGCAAAGCTTTGGATACTGGGGCAAGATTGGCTTGGTCTACGCAGCCATAAGGACTCTGCGCGAAAACAGAACAAAGTTTCTGACTCACCGTTGTCTGTTACCCATCGCTTGACACGTTCGTCCACCAAAAGTGCAACATGTCGCATCAATGGTTCAAACGCCCCCTTGTTTGAGGCGTTCATGGACGAAAAAAGTGAATGGCACAGAATTCGGACACTCCCGAGCGCGGCAGAGGCGACGAGCATGGCATCCGCGTCTAGATTCTAGTCAGCAGGAGAAATTTTGAGGTAGAATAATACGCACTGCAGGGAAACTGAACTTGAGTTAGAGTAGTTGGCAGAGTAAATGAGATTAGATTACCTCTGGGTGATTTGTTAACCATTCGTAACTATCCTGGAGATGAAAGTCTGGTATCATTTGGGGTTTGTTTCTCTGCATGCTGGCACACTGGTCAATTAAGAGGTATCCCGAAAAGAAGCAGAAATGCTCACGCAGTGGTCAAGTCATAGCCTTTATATGATGGTTAGCGTACGAGAAAGGCAAAACCGGCGATGTGACTAACAAACAAGCTCTAAAAATGATAAGTTTCTCGTAGGTTCGAATAGGCAAATTTCCACTCACGAAGCCAAGTTCTTTCCTTGTTCTATGAACCAGAAACGTCGATGAATTTCAGAACCTGAACCAGGCAAACACTTACCAGTTGCTCTCTGGCTAGCTGCTCCATTGCAGCTAGGGGCCTTTCTCGTGGTGCTTGAATATTCAATTCATAAGCCATTCGAATCGCCAACCCAACTTTCCTCCAACTACTGGAGTCTCGCGGGTCCTTCCAAAACGTCATCAAAGACAACGCCTGAACGTATTCAATACTGCAAATCCCATCGGCCAGAGCTCGCCCAAGAAGGGTCTGGCCGAGAGCGTTACAGCGTTCCCAAGCGCGAGGGCGCATGAAACGGCATGCAACGCATAGGATGGCCGTAAATAAAACACTAGATCGGGCTCGAACATATGTAGGAGTATGTAACGCCGGGTCCAAGAGGGCGATGATGGGGTTGAGAGTTTCGTGGTAACTGCATGGGGTAGGTAATGAAAATATGTGCGTGCAGGGGCAGGACGAACCCACAAATTGAATAAGACGCGAACAGCATCGGGAGGTACGATCCCAGCAGTAACGGGGTCATCGTAGTCGTCGGAAGGATTGCGGTCGAGGATCATGGGGTTGGCAGGCAGGCCGTTGACCGGGGATGAAGGCCGCGAGTCCGAGAGAATGTTGGCGAGGGAATAGGCGCTCGCGCTCGTATTCTTCGGATGGGGTTCTTTCGTAGACCCGAGAAGCTTGAGACTTCGATCGGGATCGATGCTCGCGCTTGTTCCGGACCCAGACCCAGACCCAGATTCGACGTTGGCACTCAACCCGCTGACAGGGTATCTGAGGGGTGGCTCAACACGCTGAAGAGGAAAATGGGGGGATTCTAAATATCATAATTCGTGAAAAATCGCAAGAAAAAATGACGTCGTGACTCACCGCGGCTAGAGTGAAGGTCCGTTTGTGAGGACATCGTGAAAGGAGAGGCTGACGGGCCTCCGACAGGCGAATATTCTTGGTCAAATCTGGCGTCGCCGTAGCGCTCGGCGGAATGGACATAGGAGGACGCTTGAGAGGTTGACGGATTGGGGGAAGGCAGTTGCGGGTTAGTCGAAGGCGCGGCCTGTTGTAGCAAAATCTCCGACGGCCCATCTCCTGCATATGGATGCCTGAGTCAACAGATATCGGATCAAGTAGTAAGGTTGTATTAGAAAAGCGCTGGCCAAGGAAAAAACGTACGTGTGGCGCGGTTTCCTCCCCCGCTTTTTTTCACGATACACGCAGCTCAGCGAGAGTCGAATACAACGAGTACATGGCCCATCCAATAGTGGATGCTGGTTTTCGCATTTTACTTTAATTGATCGACATTCTGTACACCTGCATGACCCAGAAATATGTGAATTGAAATATGTCAATATATATAATGTGCAGAGCAGACTCACGCTCTTCCACGAGTTTTGGTGGAACTCGTATCTCCTCCAAGCTCATCGGTGCTTTCCGTGGTTGAATGCGGGTTCGCCATCGTCGTCGAGAGTGTTGCACCAAGTGAAGCCGCGCGTTTGCAAATGGTCACGTGCATCTCGTGATTCAAACAATCGCGGTTGCTACTATATATGCGCTGCGACTTGTAGAGCGTTGGACAATTTGTTCTGACTTAGGACCCGAACTCTCCAATAATAACGATGCCCTATCTGAACCATGTAGCTTCCCAACCTTGGAAGTTGAAATTCCATCACGCCCAACTTGCTGCCCGTGTCAAGCAGTAGTTACACGGATTGCGCGCAGCCAAACAAAGCTATTGGGTCACTTTGTGCATTCCCCCCACCGTATATACCACGCTAACCTATCTTTTCAAGAGAGAGAAGTAGTTCAGCCGCACTGGGCCGTTTCAGAGGCTCATGCTCCCAACATCCCTGTACTATATCCCAAACCGCTCTCTGAACGGGCCTGTCGGGATCGACATAACTTTCGGTAGCTGGAGACATTTCTTCTGACATGCAATTTACCACTCCCGTGTAGGTGATATCATCGTATGGGACCATGTCCATCTGGATCTAATGGACCAAATCGTCAGAAACCCCCATACGCTAAGTAACCGGGATGAAAGATACCTCCAAAACGACGCATCCAAAGGCCCATATATCCGATTCGGGAGTCGGGGCGGACGTTTCGAATCGTTCTGGGCTATACCATTGGTAGGTCCCGTATTGCACTGCCGGTCCAGTATAGCATCCGCAGCTTATCCGCGAGGAGCCAAAATCGCATATCTTTGCAACCTCCCCGTTGTCTTCGACGAGTATATTTGCCTGTGTTTGTTGAATTAGCATCGTGTCGAGACTACGCCCAGAGAACCACCTGCCCCTTTCAGGTCACCATGTACAATAGATTTCCCATGGATATATAAGATCCCTCTTAGGATACCCTTCAACTGCAAGAAATCGTGATTAGAGCTGCGTTGCAACCCAGAATTGGATGGGCTTACTAGCCGAAGTCGCTGGTCATCAGGTATATTGTTGACTTCCAGGAACTAAAGCAAGCGGGTAATGACTGTTCAAACCTGGGCTCCATAAGAGAAATGAACTTTACCTTATTCGCGTCGAGAGAAGAATAATACTGGGATATCAATGAAAGATGATCGAACGGCCATTCGTCCAGCTTGCCAGCACCAAGAAAGCGGGCAATATTCGGATTAGGGTCGAGCAGTCTCCAAACCCTCAGCTCGTTATCCGTGGCCTGCTCCATTTCCTACGAGCGATGAGTTTCGAGAAGGTTTTCACGGGCGATCATGACACCTACATCGACTGGCTCGGTCCGAATGGCCTTGATAGTTACCTGAAGGGAAAGGGCATTACAATTGCACTACTTCGATTGGAAAATATATTTATTACTGGCAATGGGTTATCGACGTCTTTGTTGAGTAGTTTGCTAAAATGTAGCGCAAGTTGCCTAAGTACACGACTAGTTAGGTAAACCTAGGTTCATTGAAGACTTACACATGGACGGACGAATTCTTTCCATCATACCTCAGGTACAAGCGCTCCTCGCCTGGGACGGGAGCGAAATCCGCCGCAGCGTACAACTGGAGCTGCGCTTCAGGCAGGATATGTTCACACATATCCGTCGGGTGCACTCAAGCCACGGGCAGGGTTTGGGGGGTCAAAACTCGCAATCGGAATTTAGCCAGGTGTAACTTCCAGGTATCATCCCAACGTTGCCACTCGTAAATACGACAGATCTGGACGCTTATCTCACTTGGACAAGGGCCTGCATTCCCCAATACCCGACTACGGTGGTTTCCTGCTTTGAGTTGAACTACAACTGAACTGAAGGCTGTCATACTCGTGGTTCAAACTCTGTCGTTCATGCTTCGTCAATACGACCAAACATGAACCCCGAAGCGCCATCGTCTTCATCTCAATCAGCAGGCCCAGCCCCACCCGATCGATTTGTCCCCCATCCTGAAGGAGGGGGTGTAAAATTCTTGGCTCGTGGTGCAGCGGCAGACGTTTGGCTGTTAGGATGGTGTAGTAAAATAAGTTGAAATTTGGCGTCTGATATGCGTGTATAGGATCGATGTCACCTTAGAAGCATCAGAACCCGCAGAGCTGCCCACGGTCCCGTACAGTGCGCCAACGAAGGTTGGTACCCGCTAGAATGTTGTGGTTACAACCCTCTCATTCTCCGGCCTAGGTCGTCTCCAAGTATGTCAGGATATCGCCTGAATTGATGATATCGTACCGGCGTGGACCCGCTAACCAGGTGCGCCGATTTCTCAAGTTTTGGAAGAAAACTGACCCACATTGGGCTTAGGGTACCAAAGATTTCCTATGGAGGAAACTCGTAGAGGCAAGGGTACTGGCCGGTTCATCGCTGGTATGGTTGACTGATACTCCGGAACACTAGGATTACCGCGCTCAAGTGGACCGATGGCGCTCAATCAGGCATGAAAATATAGTCAAGATTTTGGACTTCGAAGCAGCCGAAGGTTTAAATCGACGAGAAGAGTTCTGTGCAAACGGAACAGTGCGCGATGTGAGTGAGATCATGATCCCCACCTTTACCAGTTTCGTATCTTGACGCTTCAAAGCGTCGGTTGCACGCAGATTTAGGAGTTTACGACATGGTGCGTATTATTTTGACTCGTGGAGCTCCCAGAAATCTTCTTATATTAGGAATTTCGAGATCCATAGCGTGGTGACTGGGCTAAGACACCTTCACGAGCTGGAGCCCCCTGTCATACATGGAAGCCTCAATGCGGTATGCACATCAGTTCCAAGCTGATATTCCTTACCATGATTCATTCAAGGGGAAAATTTACATTAGTGACGATAACGCGGTCAAACTGGGGGGGTTCGGGCTTGCCATCCTCGCTCAAGGGTTTGCAACTTTAGCTCCCACCGTTGAGCTTACCGGGATATGTCGCTGGATGAGCCCAGAGCTCTTCGAGGACCGTCGAGATATGGTCCTTACGTGGGCTTCAGATATATGGGCTCTTGGGTGCACGTTGTATGAGGCAAGTATTTTCAAGCGTATATGCGTTGGATCTTGGAATTACTTAGCAGGCCTTGTCGCAAAAGCTGATTTCCGGGAATTTACCGTACTCGGATTGCGAGCACGATATTGAGGTCGTGAGAAGGATCAAGAGAGGGGCACCACCAGGCGGCCCAGACGAACAGGACGGATCCAATCTATCATACCTGTGGCCGGCGATTGATCTCTGTTGGACTCCGTCGCCCGAGGGACGGCCATCCGCGTACGAGGTTTTAAAAGAAGTGAGACTCTTGCTTTCACTGGAATCTTTTCAATAGCGCTAACTGAATCTGTGAATCTCAGATTGTAAGTGTTCCGCTCTGTGAATAACTGCCTAACATACGAGCTTAATTTTCATCCTATTTTCCCAGGAGGTAAGGTCAAATGGTTTTGCACCGATCCTACTATCTCATCTGCCATTACCAATCCAGGTCCTTACCCTGAGAGAGGTGAGCTTTGACGCATTTGTTTCGACTTGTCCCAGTAACACCACCCCACGACTTGAAGCAAGTGAAGGGGCTCAGCCGCGATACTGAAGTCACGGCCGACGAGGATGCGTCATTTATAGACCAATTGAATACCTGGCTGGAACAGTTGGAACTCGAGATTGATTGGGATACTAACAGGAACGCTCCTGCGAGAAATTGGATAGCCATACCGATTGGTGGGTCCCTACTTCAAATGAAAATAATCGTGACAATGACCCGATTGGCCTAGTCCAAACGGTTCGTTTGACTGCCTTTACCGGCACCGGCGCGACAAGAGCGGCTGCGGAGAACGACGCCGCAGAGAAAATCCTCGACTCCGCAATCCTGTGAGTTGCTACGACGGGCTGTCCAAGCACATTGACTGAGAATCGCCTGCTTGTATACAGGCGAACCATTTTTGAAGGTCCACGTGTGGGACGTAGTCAGCGAAGGAGACAGGCAGGATATTCAGCCCCCAGGGACGAATAAGGGCTGCCTGCGCCATCTTTCATCGTTTGCAAACGAGTGTAGCCGTGCTTTCACATCAACATATTCCTGAAGCCACTTCCGTATAAGCCTATCGACATAGTCAATTGCACCCTCGAGGTCGAGGCCTTCATTCCACATAACGATGAAAACCAGATTATGGGTATCCGCCTCGTGCTTGTTCGAAGGATCTTCATGGACTACTTCGGGGAAGGTCGAGACCAAGAGAATACTCAAGAATGGCTGTAAGGCATATTTTTAGACAGTTCCTTGATAATATGAAGTAGGTAGCTCACGGTACATAATCTTGACTGAAATCGTCCGAGATGGATTTGTTGGATCGAGGTATGTTCTTGACTACTTTCTTTGTGGGCCACCAACTAACACTTGTTCCTTTTATGCAGCAGCGACTCATCTTCACTATTTAGAAGCTCAACTGCAGCGGCCGGAGGAAGAACTCACCGCATTTGTAGATAAGGTCGCCTGCCTGCGACAGATCACAAGGTTGTGGTCCTTGCTGCCCGAAGTGATTCGGAGCTACGTATACCTGCGACATGACAACTTGGCCCACAGCGGTCCATCGGACGGGTTTTGAACTGGTCTGCTGTTTGACGTTGGTAGGTGTGGCGACTGTGCTATGTGGAATCACTTTTTTCGTTTTGATTTTTGATCTGTTGACCATCTCCGATGTTTCATGGACCGTGCTTGACTCCCCCCGACCGTCTATACACTGCTTTTGGGGTATTTCTTTTTGTTGCACTTGTTGATATCAATCTCATGTAGTTTCTGACCATGCTTCTTCCGGTGGAGTGTACACAATGTGAATATATGCTCTATTTTAAGAACATATGCGCTAATTCGTGGGTATATGCGCTATTTATTGAATGTTATGCATATATCACTATTTCGTGAGTATATGTGCACTGTCAAAGCTACATTCAACAAGGTAAAAATTAGTTGGACCATACCTTGGCCGTGTTTGTATAGAACCATCATCTCGGGAAGAATCAGCTAGTTTACAACACGTCTGAAGACAAGACCCTCGTCTTTGAAGTACTTTATAAGCAATCCCATGATATATTTAAACCACTTTATAAGGCAGGTCACTTTACTGAAAGCCTTATCAAGCACTTCAAAAGCAAATGGCCCATTTGCTGATGAGACTACAATCCTGTCCGCCCGGCGCTTACAACCAGCGTCTGCGCCGGTTTGCAGGTCTTGTCCGTGACCCCCCTCTTTGCAGTGCCCCATAAGCGGCGAGTTTCGGCCACCGTTGCGCAAGAACCGAGGCGACCAGTGGCCCTGTGTCTTCAGCGTTGAGCTAGACTAAACCTTTATGAGGGAGTTTGGCACTTGACCGAGCCAGCTTACTCATGGTTGATTTTCATTGCGAAAGACCCCCTTCGTCAGTTGACCTTTACCAGATGTGTTAATGCAGTTGAGACGGTCAAAATCGGCCTGCAGGCAGGTAGAGCCGATGTATTTCCTCCCTCAGCACTCATCATTGGCCAATATTTGATTAATATATTTGAAGCTATCGTAGTCGCTTCCATCACAGTTCTTCTTGAACTCCGTACCAATAGACCTGCGATACAGGTTACGTTGGACTTCCTATGCGGTTGATGGCAAACGTTACAATAGAATATGCAACTCACTAACACAAGCATTCTACATGACGCGCAAGAACTGAGACGGCGGCTTGCTTTCCTTGAGCCATTGCCCGACATTTTCCGAAATTACTTAGTCGCATTTTGATCCAGCAGCCTGGTTCCGGGTGCAGCACGATAGTCTCCTGCCTCTTTCGGTTCTCATCCAAGACGTAGCCATAGAACAAGATAGCCACGCGCCCTAGGATAGGAGTTCCGCGTGCTTTTTCGCACATCAAGCCCTCAAGAATGCGCCCATACAAGACTCGCCACGAGTCCTTCCGAACCAGGCAGGACATCTCACCAGCATGAAGCATGACCACAGCCGAGGGAACAGTAAAACAGCCGCGACAGGGTACATATGTTCTAGATTTTGGCTCGCTACAAGCGTTCTCTGCTGCCGTTTTCAGCTAGACTAGGCTAGAACTCGGAGTGCTCAGTGCGGGGCTGAGTCACGCGAATGGCTTTCGTAGCTCTCCGCGGAAACCAGATGACCCAAATTTCGGGTAAGCTGGGAGGCCCACTTCATCTGGAATCGACCCAAAATCTGATACAAATGCATCCGGCCAGTATACCGAAAATTTGAAATCGCTTTTTCCAGCATTTTCTGACTGTAGTGCAGCTGGATTTTTGGAACTCAGGTAGTCCCCAGCTATTAGTTTGCTGCTCCAAGAAAATTGGAGTGAATTACACCTCTAGACTTTTGGCCATTTTTCACCCTGCATGCCCACTTTGGGTTAGAATCACCCAAAATGGTCACATGCACACCCAAAATTCGGGTCATCTGGTTTCCACAGTGCGCTCACGTGAGTGACTGGAGCCTCGCCAAACGCCAAGGTCACAATGTATAGCATATGAACTAGATGTATCACATGGTTGAAACCTGCCAGGACGACACTTTCAGACGACGGGTGAACACACTCTTACAGCCGCGGCAGGTTAGAAGAAGATCTTGGGGGTACCCTGTTCACCAGCCACCGATCCGACGACGAGGACGACAATGCTTTGCCTCCAGTCGGTATCCAGTCAACCATGTTGCGATTTGTACTAATCTTTCTGCTAGGTTTCCCAACATTTCTAAGGCGAGCATGTCCGCCTGCATGCGCCAAGGCAAAGCTCGTCCTCGCACAGCCACGCCTTGATGAGAGCCAATTGGAAATTTGGTCCAATTTCGTCCTGAGTCCTGCTACATCCCGCTTCCCCTGCTACCACGAACCACTGTGAAGCCCTTTAATGATACCAGGGAAAATAGCTGCAATGAAAGCAGAAAATGGAAGCAAATACGGTATGTTGGATTCGAACCAAAGCAAGATGATAAAAGGCTAACGTTTAAGCAGACCGAGACGCATCGGCTTACTTCCCTTCGATTGCTCCTCCTCTCCAGCCAGTCTCAATACCCTGGTACAAAAGAGTTTTCCAGCACCTGGTCTTTGCCTCTAAACCCCCGATCTCCCATGTGTCTCCTTTTGACCTGCCTGGTGAAAAACCATTTGTGAGTAAACTCCTGAGTTACACTTAAGCTAGTGTCCCGACTACCACTCTTCTCCAAGTGTTACGCGAGTCATATGAAGCTACTTCCATACGAGCAGCCACCGATCGACCCTCAGTATGTTGTTCAAGCGGCAAGACGGCCAGAACTTTTCCCAGACAGCAGACTACGCGTCTACCACCTTGACTCGAGCACAATGGTCAAGAAGGGTACTGAAGGGCTACAGGCCGAGGCCATCAGCATGGATATGATCCGCACAATGACATCCATTCCAGTCCCGGCCATCAAACAAGTCGTCATTCGTTCGACGACTACTTACCTAGTCATGGACTACATCAAGGGCCATACTTTGGAGGCGTGCTGGTCTAATCTAGGCTTCTTTTCGAAGCTGCGCGTTGTCTGGACTCTTCGTGGCTACGTTTCTCAACTTCGACGCTTGCAACGATCCGTCCCTGGGCGCATTGATGGTGGTGAATGCCATGGTTACCTGTTCCCAATTATCGGCGCTGGGCCATTCACATCATATGACAACTTCACTGCTTGGTATAACCACAAGCTCGACGTCTGCCAGCGATTGGGCCAAGCACCGCCGAATGCGCCCCGCTTCGATAATTCATGGCCACTGGTATTTACGCATGGGGATATTTGCCCCCGCAACGTGATTATATCGGAGGATGGGACGATATTTCTACTTGACTGGGGACGCTCCGGGTTTTTCCCTGTGTGGCATGAATATATATGCATGAAGTCGGATTGCTGGTCTCATGTATTACCCTGGTGGCAATACGCGATACCATGGATCGCCGGTGAGTACTCAGGTACCACAATTGGCTCAAGGCTCACGCTTCTGGTCAAGGATCGTACGATTTCATGTTGGCACAAGTGATCGTGGTTGGTTGGGCAATTACAGTCGCATACCTCATGTAAAATATTTCTGAGTTAGCACCCCTGCGGCGCACTATCATGCATAAATTTTCTCTTGCGTCTGTATTTATATTGCGTCAATAATATGCCTTTGGTCAGGTATCTTACGGAGGGTGGCCGGCTGCATGGGAATTCACATCACCTCGACCACTGCTGATAATATAATTGAACCTCCGCGCAGCGGCCCTGGTTCGAGATCCCGTACGGATTTTTGCATAAAATGACACTCGGCATTGGTCAACCCAGGCGCGTACATTACAGGCATTAGTTATGGCTTGACAATCAGTCGCCGAGCCATCTCTGCTCCGGACCCTGAGATCCCAGCCGTTCCCCATACCCCACGAACTCGCCCACGGAGTGCTAGGACCTCTGCACTAGAGATGGTTCACTTCAATCAGCTTCAGGCTTATAGGATACGTCAAACTACACACCATTGTTTGTCAGAATCTTTGTGCCCGGACGGGCAAGCCAGGTGTGAGTGGTGGAAACCACCATCAACCGGCGCCCAACGCCCTGCTCGACATTTCTGACAAACGAGTTGGGTTGTTAAACCCGTGCATGCCCTGCTCGGGCGTTATTTAGGAGCTCGTTCTCAGATGAAAAAAAGTCACCTACCGGCTCCCCGCCGTCCTGGAAGCTCCATGGTAAAATCTATCTTTGGCGACCGGATGTTTAGACAGACTGAGCATCGACTGTAGGCTTGGCCAATTGGCACAGCGCCGTCTGGACGCGACGACCAACCCATAGGTACGCTCGCCCCGCTGCTTTCACGCTGGACCTCTCGGCGACTCTACGCTGCTTGCGGTAGCGGGTCAGCCGATGTGAGTGCAACGGGGCGGAGCATAGGTGCGTCGGTCCTGCACTAGTCTAAGAGCCAAGTGGTCAGTCAGATTCGAGGCATCCGGAGACGGTCAAGTCGGAGAACTTGCGGTACGCACCTCGAGGTTATCATATTTGCTGCAGGCGCTCGACGCTGTTGTGATCAGCGTGGCAAGCCGATTGCGAAACCTCAAGATGGATGTGCGTGTGGGTCGGGCCAAGCTCGTTCGGGACCGGGAATGCTGAGGAGAAACCGAAGCTAGATTTTGAGCAGGGTCTGTGTTCGACCACGAAAGGGACGAGCGGGTAGGAGTTGACGAGGTAGCCGAGCAGCAGCACAACACGGA
>WSLN01000532.1:0-11095 GCA_019677355.1 Ceratobasidium sp. 370
ACACTGCGACGTATTTGAGAGGGAAACTATATCCTGGTGTGTAATACTGCTTTTACTTGCTACTTGACAAACGCCACCCCTTGTCAGTTCGCAATGAATACACGAGACTTCCCCGACGAAATACTCCTTGATATTGCACATTACATCGCAGTCTGTTCGTCTCACGAGCTTCGAAACCTTGCTCTTGTTAGCCGCAGGTGGTATCTCGTCGCCGCCCCTCAGCTCCTGGCTACAATACGCGTTTCTTCTCTTGGTGATTTGGTTAGAC
Source organism: Ceratobasidium sp. 370 (assembly GCA_019677355.1). NCBI lineage: Eukaryota > Fungi > Basidiomycota > Agaricomycetes > Cantharellales > Ceratobasidiaceae > Ceratobasidium > Ceratobasidium sp. 370. Next base: position 269 of record WSLN01000532.1, read on the forward strand.
TTTGTGATCACCTGGCGTCGGCTCATGTCGCACAAAACTTTTTACTTGGCCATCCCATTTCCAACGGCTACAACTACGTGTCAATGATTGAGCATCACACTCGAGGTATTGTGCTTTCAGGCGAGCCGTGGCCATATGGAATAGGGGTTGTGGCCGACTATTATACCGGATTAGACGAGTACCAGCCGCCTGGCGGTAACGGTCCACTCACCGCCCCAGATATGGAAATAAAGTACCGAGACATGCTATCCAAGCTAGGGGCCTCGATACCACATCTCAAACAGCTTGAGTCGCTCGAGTGGTATGGGAGGTTTCCTGGTGATTATTACCTGGTCAATTATCTGCTGCACACGCGCTCTCTGAATCGGTTGACCCTGGGTATCGATAACAGTCGAGTTCAGATTTCTCCAAGTAAGTGATCAATGTTTTTCTCCGCTAGGTCCTTTCAATCATGCTGAGACTCTGTTTTATTAGATTTCTGTAACATTGTAAGTGCGCAATCAAGATACTAGAATGACGCGAAACTAACACCGAGCAATTTAGGCACTAGGTTTCAGGAGGCTCAAGCATTTTACTATTGAAACTACCTCTGGGGAATACTCCGCCGCCCTTGTCCATTCTACTGTCAACCTGCTGCACCGGAGTCCAGGTCTGGAACGTCTGGTCATCTCCAGCACGCACTATGAACTATTCTCTAAACCGATCCTCAATTCCCCGGCGGCTAACGAAGCCCCTTTTATATGGCCAAATCTCAGGTACCTAGAGATAAGATATGTAGAAGCCTCGTTCTGGGAGAAGCCCGGGAATGTCGACCTTTTTGCTCGTTTTCTAAGTGCTCATCGACAACTTGAAACACTTACTTGCTCCTATTTTTACGATGATGCGCCACAGCTGCGCTCTTTCTCGCTTGCGCCCTATTCCAACCCTTTACCAAACTTGAAACGTCTGTATGCGCCACTTCCCATTATCATCGGAATTCTGGAAAACGCCAACGTGTGCCCTTTCCTTACCACCTTGGTCGATTCGGGGAGTCGCCGGATCGAGCAGCCCATTCTGGAACCCGTCCAGGAGACTTTACTTCAATTGCTAGAGCGCGCCTCGTACCCATCTTTGCGGAGACTTTGTGTCAACGTCCCACGAATCCAGTACGGGGTATTCCAGAGGCTCTCGAAGGCTGTCCCAGGTGTGCAGATACTCGAAATTCAAAGCTCCGGATCTGAAATGAACGAGCTCGTACCAAAAAACCGTCAACTAGGCAACATGATGGTTGGTGCTTGGTTTTCGTCTATCCCATTGCTCAACTGACTGGAGTCGCTTATTTCTGCCAGGTCGAAACAATCACCTTGGGCTTGGGTCAATTCCCTCGTCTTCATACAGTCGGCGGGAATATTACGTCAATTTATCATAAGGCTTACGCCATAGCAGCTGATAACCCACTTCCCTTTAACAAGTGCATGCTGCAACTCGCCGAAGCAGCGCCCAAGATTCGCTTCATACATGTTGGTGATGGTGCACTCTTTGTGGTACATCGTCAATCCAACAAGACACCCGATCTCAGTTGTTTTGAATGCATGGATAACTCAGACGGGGACTGGAAATCCACTCGATTGTGGAGAACACACCCAATGTCTCAAGCTCAGGAGGAAATTTGTAGGAAAAATAGGTATCTAGATGAGTATGCACGCTTGCTTGGGGTAGAACCTACTGAGATGGAATAACGGTCTAATTATACGGCTGAAGTCTTGTCACACGCTAACATGTTACGCTGCTTCATGTATGTCGTTGTCCTGGATATTCCACAATATAAAGTCATTTGAGTCACGACTCTGATGTATTATCACCTAACCCGTTAGTCATTCAAGCCGTATCTGCAGACTCGGGTATTATGTTACAGAGAACCATCAAGCGCACTCGACACTTCGATCTAGATGCTAGGAGCTAGGAGCTTTTACAGTCTCGGTGAACGTAAACGAAATTGAAGGAACACCGGTAAAGTTCGCAGATACGTGATAGGTTGTGTTCCAGTAAAGACTGTTTCAGCGTAACTCGCCCAAGTAAGTCCTATGATCTGACACAACCCAACCGGCGTACGTACTATTCGTGCAGTGCGGTATTGCTGAAATAAGTCGAAGGAGCATCAACGCCCGTTGTCGTAACCTTGAGCTTGATTCCTGGCAATCCCTCGAACCCAGACCATGTCATGTTCGAACTCGGCACGTAGGGTAGCCCGCCCGTCATAAAGGTGAAGCGATCCGTACCAGGAATACTCCGGTTTGGGTAGGATACAGTCAGCATAGGTTGACCCGCGCTCGAGTTGCTCACAACGCCGGAGAGCCAGCTAGCCGATTGAGACCAGGCGATCCACGAGATGAAGCTTTTCTTGGGGGACCATTGGATGAGGCCGGGCGTAAACTGGTCGCCACGGACGTGGACGGTTTCATTGATGGATTCGCCGCCGAGCATTGCCCAGTCTTCGATCCATGTAGTTACTGGGCGACGGGTGTCGTTTGTCTCACTATAGCGCCAATTAGTGCGACAGTTTGTCCTCTAAAGTCGGTTACATACCTTGACCGGATATGACGCTCCAGATATCTAGGCTTTCCAAATGTCGCCAGAGCGGATTTCGCCTTAGCGCTTGCATGCTTGACAGCAACATCACAAGTAAGTGCAATCAAATGTCCCTGTGCCCAATCATCGATATGTTTTGACGCATACAGCTTGGGTGGCAGGGGCGCCTCGGCTTTTCCAACCACACAAGCTTGGTATAGCCCGATCACGGCCATATAAGTCGTCATATCTGAGGCAAAAATAGATCGGTCATAACCAATCTCACTCCAAGAACCTACTCACCGTTTCCGTAAGTACGATCGTATGGCCCAGCAAAGTTTTTAAGGTTCGCGTTGTAGTATTCTCCCATAGTTTCCCAAAGCCCAGAAAGCATTACAGGACCATACCTAGAGAGGCTGCTATTCGATGGGGTGTATTTCGTCCACAGCGATAAGGCCCACATATCGATACCGTAGTAAGTTGGGCTAAGCCGCGGTCAAGGCGGTTAAAGAACAATGGAGGAGGGTAGGTATACTTAAGACTTACGCATTAAACTCGGTGAGTGAGTTGTTCGACGTCCGGTATATCTCGTATAATGAATTAGCTTCCTGTGCTAGTGGATTAGACATAGCTAAATAGCTTTGGAAATCCTCACCCGCTCAGCTGTCTGAGTAAAGTTGGCGTCCCCAATTCGATGCCTATGTTTCCGCTCGATAACCCGGGATAATGCTAGGGCAAGATAAAATCAAGTACGTACCCGAGCCACCCAGTGGAAAATGCTCGCATCAATGCCGGGTTCGAGTAAATCAGGTCCAGGTTGTCTCCATCCAATCCTACACGCGTCAGCCCTCCTAGAACCGCCAGTTTGAGACTGTGACATCCCAAGGCGTGAAAATTCAACTTGAACTGGGCTGGTGATTTGACGAACCTGTCGAGCATTCTGCTCACCAGGCTTTCGCCGAGAAGATCCGAGTACTCCTCGATTGCAATAATGAACGCTGTGCCAACAAACTCGCGCTAAACCAAGTGTCCCGAATAAGTAAGCAAAGCAAAGCGAAATACCGAGGTCGACTGACCCAGTCTTAAAAATCAGTTTAAAACTAGCTAGTCAGCAGGTGATAAGTGTGGGTCGGGATGACGTACTAGGGTCATATGAGTTCTGTTTCGGGCGTGATGGTGATAAGGGGCTATAAGCACGTGGAAGACCGCTTACTTACATAGATGGACGCAGGATATTGGGAGGTTCCAGGAATAGGCTCTTCAAACGTTTTCTTGTATGTTCCATACCATGGATTTCCGGGCACAGTATACTGAGTGTCGATCACTCGAGAAATTACGTCCCGAGCAATCGTGACATCTGACTCATCATTGCGTGCAAGGAGGCCGATTGCGTACCTAATGTCGACCCAAACACTCATGTTGAGCCTAATATTCACATAATATGAGAGCTTACCATGCGGTGGCTCGAGCGCTCCCACCTCCCGTCACACCTTGGATAGAATCCCAGCCATTGTCATTATAAGTCATGGCGATATCGAAGCTGGTTGTATGAGTTGTGGAATCCTTGTGGATGGACCGTCAACTGCACTTACAGCTCCTGTGCATTGCTAGACAACCCGATGATTTTCTTCCCTGCCCAAACGACTGGAGGACCTAGGAAAAGGCCGAAAAAAGCCGTTGCAAATGCCTTCATGATGCCGAGGGGGGGGGTCCCAGCGAGCCGTAACTCCCCCTCGCTTCCGCTCTACTTATATGAGGTCATCCTCGGCCCGGACCACGCGAAAAAAATTCCGAAGGGGAATACTGGTAGGCCAGAAGACAGGTTAATTTGTTAATCACTGGAAGCCAGGCGCGAGATCCTCGAGATAATCTGACATTTTCAGTTGCGAGAAATTCGTACCCTACCTTCTACCGGGGTCCACAGCGTATCACAACGCAGAAAGTTCGGACGGAGGAAGACTTACCCGCTACGGTGAGGATCAAAGTCGAGTGCAGCAGATTCGAGTGGCTGTGCCCCCTATAAGCGCATCCTAGCCACATGATCTCGTACTGCTTGTGAGTAGTTTCAACAGCATAAAAGTACATTTCAATTAAAATACGAGCCAAAGATACCCGTGGCGCTCGGACGTTATATAAAACTCCGATGAAATTTGCCAATCTAACGCGGCGTTCTAGGGGTGATCCACCAGGTTGCAGCCCATATGCATGCCATACCGTGTCAAGTTGGTCCTCCGTGCCAGCAGATGAGCACAAAAGTAGAACCCTAGGGGCAATAAAAATACCTTCCATATCTGTGAGCTCCGGAAAGGTTCCAGGGCGTTCAGCCGGGAGGGTTCCATCAGATGCTTGTGTCAACACCGCGTGCAACAGCCCTGTCCCTTCTGCACACAGAGAAGGTGAGGATCTTCAAACTCAAGCTCCAGTAGTAGACAAGGCTTACTCGGTTGCTACCTCATGCCGAGCTTGTTAGACCTAGCCTTGGCGTAGTGAACCAGAGCTTTCAATTGCTGTTGTCCCCGAGTGAATTGTGCTAGGTCCCGGGAGATGCTTGCGAGAGTTGCATTGACTTATTGGCTGGAGTTTACTAGTGCAGCAACCACCTCAAACATGAAACTCAGGTATGGAGGCTTCAAGTTGTTAGCCTGATAAACACGGATGCCCAATAAACCACTTACTGCGTCTTCTCGGCCATCGTAGTCCTGCCAGGCCTGCCCAGGATCCGTGTTTTCAGCCATGGATAAGTGCGATGGGAGGCCTAGGGACGAAGTTCAAGATGAAGTTTAGCTATGGGCCAGGTCCAGGAGCATTTATGAGCCACAATTATATGATATTTGGGCCATTTGTCCCTTGAGGCCGAAATACCACCATAACCCAACTCTCGCGATGGCCGACACCCGCACCCACTGGGCCCTGCGCCTTGCTCCGAACTAAACTATACGCAGGGTACGCTCGATGTTTGAATCTTATTTATTGCTGCAAACTAAGCTGCTCTGTACGCTCCTCTTGATATTTGTGGAGACAAACGTTAAACCCAATTGCATACCGTACTTTCCTTGAACCAAATCCATACATAAGAACATATTAAGATCCAAAACGAATTGAAAGCAAGAAACCTCTATCCAGACGACGCCGTAGACCTAACGCTCGCAAGCCTCACTCCCTCCGAGTGATGACCATTGACCCCAACTCGGCCCATACGCTCAAATGCGCCCCGTGGTACGTCTTCCTCCTGGCTCTCCTTCAGCTTGCACCCGAACATGCGGACCGTACCATCTGGGCCGCCCATCGCGTAGAGCATCTCGTTAGGGTGAAACGCCAAACTCGATGGACCAGCGAAGAATGGCGAGCGAGTGACGTGGGCATGACCGTGAGTGTTGTTTTGGTTAGTCGGGACCATGAACCGGCTGAGGACTGATGGTTTGTCGACTGGTGGGAGGGAGTGAACGATAATGCTTTGCGGGCGAACTGTGGAAGTGATGGCAGAAGTCCTGCAGGGAAGGCTTAGTATTCATAGAACCGTGTGTAAGCGCAGCACTCACGACGCGAACACCGCTGCCTTGGGGTGCATCGCAAAGTTGGCCAATGCATTCCCGTGCGGCTGCCACTTCTTGCCCGACAATCCAACGCCGTCTCGGTCTCTCAAGTCCCACAAGCGAACTTCACCATCCACACTAACAATTTCGTTTAGCCAACGACGTCGAAAAGGTCCAGGAGAGCTTACCTAGCAGTCATAATCGACTTGTTCCCTCCACTTTGCCAATGTACACTCTCGATCCAAGCTTGATGCCGTTGCCAATTCCGGACCATTGACGCATGCCCGCCAATCCTGCGATCGTACAAACACAATCGCCCGTCCGCCGATGTAGCCAAAAACGCGTTCGGACCATCAGGGTCAAACGCAATCGAGGTTACACACGTATCCATCTGCGTGAAGACTTCCTGCAATTACCAATAAAGAATTGGATCTGGGCTCAGCACAAGGTATGAGGTGGGTAACTCACCGCCAGACACAGTTCCTGGAACCCATCCCAGACCCTGATGACACGCGAATCACCTCCGCACGCCAACAGTCCGCTCTCCTGCTGCCAGTCACATACAAGTCCAGAGCCTTTTTGGAGAGGAATCGTGTGATTCAGCGCGCGCCAAGACGTGACGATCTCCATAGGGTCGTGCGAACGCTGGACGTCGTAGTTGCGGAATATCCGCACAGTACCTTCGGCTGTGGCCCAGAATACATAAGCGTACAAAACGCCTAAATGGGTGAGAAACTCACCTGACGCAGTGAGCACCATGGTCTGTGCATCTTCGTTGATAAAATGCACGCCAGTGATCGCGCTCCCAGCTGGGTTCCCGTTATGGAATGTCACAATCTTCCTCTTCTTGGACCAGTCCCATATGCTGCCGCATAACGCCCTCATAAGTAGAATACATAAAACATGAAGAAACACGTACCTCAGACTAGTCGAATCGTCAATAATGGCTATATGCGGATCAAACTGGTGCATCTTCATCCGCACGGGAGGCCCGTCCACTGTAAATGACGACACAGTTCGATCCCAAGGGCAATGCGCTACCGCCAAACATTACATTAACTCAAAATCACACCCACAGGTAAGGAAGACGACTCACGTGAGACACCTGCCTGGTGGTCCGTACTATACAAGATCTTCTCGTTCCTCTGCCTCCTCCACATCAACTCGTTATACGTCACGCTTCCCGGTTCGTCCTCCTCCGATTGCTACAATCACATCCGCATAAGCGCATGCCCCTTTCTCACAACTTCGCCAATGAACCAACTCACCCTCATCTGCGGCTCCAAAAAATACTCGCAGCTCCAATCAAAATACTTGCTCTTCAGTGGCAATATATCCGCCAACCCCTCCCCGGTATTCAAACTCATCGTACTTGTCTCCGTTGCGCTGCTCTCGGTGCCGCCCGAGCTTCGCGGACCTTGCGCGTGGGGGTGGTGTCGCAGCCTACGGTCCCGTAACCGTTGGTTGTCCTCTTCAACTAGCGCCTCAATAATATCTGCAGCCGAGCTCGCACCATGGCCATGGAGCGAGCGTGGATCGGTTGTGAAACGCGACTGGCCGAGGTGCGTTTCTTTTGTCGGCGGACTCGAGAGCCTGGGCGAAGACAGGACCGACACAGGGGTCGAGGTGCGCGCAGGGATGCGAGTCTCAGGCTGGGAGGTTGGAGGGGAGTATGGCGGTTGATACTGCGCAGTGACCAAGTGGGGCCGTGGAACGTCTGCCCGCCTGCCACTTGAGCCTGTGTCCACATCGGGGATCCCTGCTGATGAGGGACCAGCACCTGGACTGTCCAGGGAAGTGGGGAACGCGTACCCCGTGGCAATGTTCTTGAGCGTGGCTGCAAAGGACGTCGTGCGCCGGAGAGTGTTGGTAATGTGTGACGAGGCAGTATCCACCCGACTGAGTGCAGGATGCTTTTCGTCTATCGTCGCGGACCGTGGTTGATGTGGGTAGTGCATCTGCCGGGGTGGCACCGTCTTTGGAAAATCGCTTGATGGGAGCTTCGAAAATGGAGACTCCAGTAGAAGCGCCATGATATAATCTACAACCATCTGCGCAACTGTCCCAACCTCGGGGTATGGGTCAACCGAGAGCTCGAGGAGTGTGCAATAAATCGTGAAAAACGATGAGAGCACAACCCGCATCTCCTCCTTCCTGCGAGCATCTCCGCCTGCGCGGTCGGCCCACTCGCGTTGCGCGTGCGCTGCCCTAAGAGACCCTTCTGCCGCACGCTGTTCTCTCGTCGTCGGGTTTCCAAGTGGACCAAGCCCGCCGTGGTCCTCCCAATAGACCCAGGCAGCAACGACGAACCAGCCGCGCCACTCGTTGACCAGGCAGCTGAGCAACACGACCAACTCCTTGCGCACCATTGGACTCGCATCCTCCTTGCCTGCGAGCGTCGCGCCCGTAGCGATGGCGACCTCAAGCCGGAGCTGGTCTCGCTCCTGCAACGGAATTCGGCAGCCGGTCCCGCCACCACCCTTGCGTCCCTCGATCGCGGAACCAGACGCGCCGAGGAAGATTGCAAGTGCGTACATTGCCGCGGCGCGTACGGTCGGCGAGTGGTCCGACATCATCACGCTCAGCTTGTCCTGTGCCCCCTGGTCGATGCCGTACTTTTTCGCGTCGTCATTGCCGTCCCAGAGTTGGGCGATGCATAGCGCGGACCACTGTCGGAGGAGGGAATCTGGGTCGTCCAGCCGGATGAGGCACATGTGGAAAACGGACTGGCGGAGACATTGCATCTGGCCCTCTGGGTGGTCTCGGGCAACGATCGAAAGGATAAAGGCACACATCGCGCGATGCTCGGCCGAGTTGGGAATGTAAACGCCCGTGTGGGGGGAGAGGATATTGACGAAATACATGTATCCATCATCCCGCAATAAGTCCTCTCGGCACGACCGGTCTACCGCGAGTAGTCGAGCCCAGACGAACACGAGCACAGGCTTGAGCTCCTGCGCCGGCGACTGAAGCAGCTTTTGAACATACGGGAAAATCCCGATTGCAAGCGCAAGGTGAACGGCCCACGGACCGAGGTCCATGAACTGGGACAGCAGGATAAGCGCGCGAAGGCGATGTGTCTGGGATAGTAGGACTTGGAGAATGATCGGTAGTTGATCCGGCGGACGGCGAGGAATGAGGATACCCCGGCGTGGGCCAAACCCCTCTTCGTTGGCTGCACGCGCTCGACTGGCCGCATCGGATTCGTCGCTACTATCGGCATTGAAGTAGATGGGCTGAACCTTATCACCGGTGATACCTGTTTTGGAGAGCGCAGCGCCACGAGTGAGCCAGACTTGGAATGCAGTGAGGTGGTCTCCGAAAAACGAGCTAGGCACGTATTGGTATGGGCCGGGAGGTTCCGAGACTTGGGAACCACCACCGTTGATGGCTTCTTGTTGAGCCGCCAAACGCTGTTCCTCAATGATGCGCAACTGTGGCAGCTGGGCCAAGCACGAGTCGACAGCAAGATCCCAAGAGTTCCAGAGGGGGTGGTTGTGAGACGGAGGAAGGGGAGGGTACGATTGAGGGGTGCAGTGATAGTTCCGCATGATACGTTCGGCGAGGAGAAAGTTGCGGAACAGGGCAGCGACCATGAGATCCTGGCGGAAAAGCCGGCGGAAGATGTCGCGAGGAAAGGTGGTCCATGCGATCGTATCCGTCACAGCCGTGAAAATCCAGTTGAGTTCGCCTAGTGGGGTACGACGGTCTTTGAGATCACCAGGGAGCTGCATCACATTATCAAGATGAGGGACACCCTTGCGAATGTTAGAGGCAGAGGGAAGTGGGTTGCGCAGGGCGAAAAAGCGCAGGGCCATCTCAATCGGCGAGGTGAGACAAGCCGTGAACACATCGGCAGGAAGCTCAGGCGTCATTGGCAACACCTCGTCGGCAGCACAGGCCGCAAGCTGGATACAATCCATGAACGGGCGCTGAGGATGAGCGTCGGGGTGCTGTTGCTGGTTTATGCGAGCCTGTTGGTCCTTTTGCTCTGCAAACTTGAGAAAGTTCTGGACGATGTTGCCGGCAGCAGAGCAGTCCCAGACGAAGACACAGGGCGAGCCGAGCCAGAGCTGTAGGTCCTGGATGGAAACGGGGATGTACTGGCTATATCCACGGTTAAAGACCCATATCTCACCGCTGCGAGTAGGCTTAGGGACACCGTGGCCGTTGTAGTAGAAGAGCGCACATTCGCGGCCGACCATCTTGCGCAGGCCGATGCACCATTTGCGCGTGTCTTCGACGCTGGGATCGAGGTACGGCTTGTAGTTCATACGGGGATTGAGGTTCTCGAACTGGTGTTGCAAGTTGCGTCCAATCGCCTCGAGGGCCTTGTTCGACGGCATGCTGAACGGGTCAACCCAGCACTCGAGTGTTGCACAAGGCTGTGTCTTGACCACGTCGGGTGGATCCACACCAATATTCAGGCACACGACCAGTGCCGCCCTCGCCGTCCTGAGCTTGTCCTTGAGCCGCCACTGGGGGAGTCCGACGCTGACATCGGCTGTTCGGGGGTTGCCACACGTGTAATGCCGTTTTTCGCTGAAGAGCTTCTGGGGTTGGATCTCCTCGCCGTCCGATTCGTCGCCATTTTTCGTCTCTTCGTCTGTATACGAGTGTGAGGTCTCGCTCGACGACGGCGGAGTCATTGCCTCGTAATGCCCCTCGCTCCCGCGCGCCATCACTTGTGGTCGAAGTTGAGTGCCAGATCCGAGTGGCTGTGCACCGACATCATAAGCGCCCACCG
>WSLN01000533.1:0-13369 GCA_019677355.1 Ceratobasidium sp. 370
TGGGAATAATAGTACCTGCTTGACGTGTGGAAAGTCAAATATATTAGGCGCTCCCACAAGTATAGTGACAAGAAAGGCATTTCAGGTCACCTTAACCAGTAAACAGTTAGTTCAAGCAACTAGGGTTGAACTAGAAGCTCTTCTATACATTAAGAGAGATCCTGCGCTCTGTTTGCTTGCTCCCAGTGTAGTTACTTCAGTCAATCCACACTGTGAATGTTTTGACAACCTTTAGTGCTAACTATTGATTGTGAAGACTTGCTGAGAATATCTAATAGCATTTAGATACCTCACCCGTCAGCCCTTACAGTTACATAGCTCCAAGCATAGGGTATTACAGTATCCTTAAGCTCTAGCTACCTCTGAGTACCCTAGGCCGTAACACTCTATCAGTGTATCCTCGTGTTGTATCAAGCTTTCTTGAAGTTGTCTGCTCTTCCTATGTCCGCCCCATAGAGTAAATTTACCTTTTTCATTCTCTAATCAGACTATAAATAAATCTAATCTATCTCTATTATGGACTCGTTTACTGCCCGCCACACTCTCCCGCGTTTTTGTCATCCTTGTGCTTATGCTCCTCCATAAAAACCTTTATGTTAATAGAGCTTATGGCATTCCGCAGGGTTTGGGGTCGATCCTTGTTGTTTTGGAGGTTTCAGATTCCTTAGCAGCTCATGAACAACAACAAACATATCATTGGGGTTAATGTCAACATTTTTTGTTGAATAAGCTCAAGCTCTTCTGATCTGAGAGCTAGCTATCGGTTTGCTCGTTGATGTACTAACAACGGATACCATAAGTGACTGTTGCTAGGCAGTAGTTTCAACTGACCTCAATGTTACTTGGGATCTGCACTATGCAACCACCATAGATCCATAGCGAGGGATGCAAACGAGAGGGAAGAGCCTGCTGGAAAAGATCCGAAGGCCGTATTGGCTGACCACCAAACAAGTGCTAATTTTGATGGAATTATCAGCTATGGCATACCACGCAAAGGCAAGCATAGGAACCATCTGGAGAGCCTGCAGTGCAGGCTGGTTTGTTGGCGGTTGCAGGGGTGTAGAACCCATTGTAGTGGGCAAGTTCAAGTTACAGCGAACATGAGTGAATCCTGGGACCCCGGGTGGGGATGACAAGCGCTTAGCCCCACCTTAAGTCCTAATCCCGACGACAGCCACCTGTGACCTGGTACATCCAGTATGATGCCATAGTTATCTCCAATGTCTTACTAACAAATTCCGAAGCACAATAACTGAATCCACAAGATTGTTACATTCATTTTAGCACAACCCGTGAGTCTCTCTCATCCGATTCCACCACTCAGTAGTCTGTGCATCCTGTCGATCCAAATCTTCCTCTGCTCGTCCTAGTTCATAATCTAACGGCTGCATCAGGAGCTTTTCGTCAAAATCACACAGTATCCGAATAGTGTCGCAACCGAAGTTTCTCAAAAGCGCAACATAGACATTGTATAGGTTGAGCGGACCACTGGTAGCTGGTGTTGCAATATCGGCAACAACAGCGGGGATTGTTTGACCTTGCAACCAATAGTCAGTGAAGGTGTAGGCTGGGGTGATTGGGAACTGCAATCAGTGAACATTCCGTCACACGCTGGTGACCTCTCCGTTGCGTTGTTGTACGGGTAGGACAATCTGGTAAGATTTTGAAGCTGGAACAATAGGGGTGATGCCTGGTGCTAATCCGGGCAATGTAGTAGCACAAGTTCGCTCCAGCCAAACAAGCACGTACGGCGGCATTCATGTGATGGTCATGGTGCATGCGGATGCGTCGAAGGGTGGTTCGCAAGTAATACACGATGTATTCTCATCTCTAGATAAGAGTTTTCCATTTGCCATATAGACTAGTACACATAATAGTGATTTCATAACATGACACATGTACTCCCTGAGCAAGGTGGATGTTGCAAAATGTGACGCTCCTCTCGTGTAATTCCCAATGAAAAAATAAACACAGTCACCTGACCTGTTTTAGTTTCAAGGCCTCCTATACATTCGAATCTGACTTATTCATATCTATGAACACAGAGCACTCTCATGTTTCGACAAACTCGGTCCATGGCAAATCCATTATTGGGGAAGTGACAATACCGAGAGCCTAACTCAGACTCAGACGGTGGTGACTCCTTTTCGCTCTCTCATTCCAACAGCCCCAAATCCAACAATGCCACTTCGGGCCAAAGCACCATTTCCAGTGGAGCAAAAAAGTCCCAAGCATCCAAGGTACTCAAGAAAATCAAGTTGTGTGTTGAGCTCCCAGTGGCCAAATGGTTATCAAGAAAATCACTGCTGTCACGTAATGCGTCAGCCACCTCATCTCAAGTAGAGGCAACGGGCTCCATCCTGCCGCCTGGGCCTACTTTGAACTCACCCTCAGACACCTTCCCTGCTCCAACCCCAGACTCTGTTGCTGGTTCTGCTCCTCCGATTGGTGGTCAAGCGTCCGGCTCCAACTCCACTCCTTTACCCAATCCTGATTTACCGCTTCCCGAACAGCTTATTCCAGACCAGGAAATAGCTCTGCCAGCTGTTTTTACGGACACGAAGCTCAATTACGCCCGGATTGGATTATTACGTGGCTACGGAATACTTTATTGCCTAGAGTGTACTGCCCAAGGGAAATCTCTGCCAGTTAGTGTTCCTCCCTCCCATCTGATCAATCACCGGGCCAAATTTCATCACGTACCTAGCGCTTATACTGATCCCAGACTTGTGGAGCTCTTGGCCACTCTTCCTCAATATGGAGTCCATTGGGAAGGTCACCTCAGTGGCCCAGCACCAATACCAGCAGATGTGGTAGCCCCATTCCCATTTCTCAGGCTATTTGAGGACACAGGAGAACTTCCTCGTGGTCGAACACCACCCCAGGTGTGCAATGACTGTACTGATGGCGAGCCATATATCTGGATCACAGCAGGCTCAAGAGAAAGACACTATAAAGACAAGCACAAGAAAATCAAATTGATCCACTGAGCAGATCCGGAACAACTCCGTGCGGTCCAAACATTCTATCATGAGTCAAGCTGGGAGCGATACTTTCCTGTTAATCCTGCGCTTGCTCAAATTCCTTTGAATCCTCGACCAGATGACCTAGGCCGTTTCAATGCCCTGGCAGCTTTCATCGCAAAAGCAACATTCAGCCAATTGCTGACAGTTGAACCCATGGGTTCGGAGACTGGGCTTCTTCATAATAACCCTTTTTTGAACTCACAGGGCTGGCCTGCGCGATACTCAAAAAAGGATCTGAAGGACTTGATGCTGCTCGTCACAGAACCAGACTCAAAGCATCCATGGTTTCCTCTAGTTGAAGCTTGCCACACTCTGTTTGATTGTTACCAGGCAACACTTCCGTTAACCCTGTGAGTCATTCAAGATAGATGGGTCAAATCTCAGGATACTGGCGACTGTCCTTGGTACACCACATTAGGCACACTTGAGGAGGGCACTGTTCGGGACTACGCTCGATTTTTTGCACAATTTGTGAACTTGGTGATCTTGAGTTACCAGCACAAGTCGAAAAATGTCCGGCGGGTTTACATACCTTTTCTTACAAGCGAACAGATGGATATGGCCAAAGATGTTCTCAACATGCTCGAATCCTGGGACCCAAAATGCACAAGGTTAGATGATCTGGCCACATCCATACATACCATGGCCGTTGCCTGCTTTGCGCCTCCAAATGTTGACCATATTGCCAGTTCAAAGTACAACGATATCACTCACGAATATGTAGCTCTCAAGGCTATTCGCGGAGACTCAACATTTTGCCATGCCACAGCTCTGGCACTCCCAGCACAGGGCTTCAATATGCCTTTCGGGTGGCTCTGCTTGAGGAAGCTCGACTTAAGCTTATAGCAAAGGCCTTCTGTGACTCTGATGAGTGTGTTGAATTTGTGAAATCCTTATCCGTCATTTTCTAATGCTAGTGCATTCTTCAGTTGCTATCAGTACTATCACAAGTACCTGACATACTCGGAGTGGCCCATTCCATTCTCTAATCTTAAATCCATGCAAAAACTGATGTTCAAGGAGATATGGGCAACGGCTGGTAAAAAGCGGCTTCACTGGTCAAAGGACCACACTATGATCGTTTATGATGGCAACTCAATTCGACTGGAAGACATCAAAGATATGGCATTGAGCGTGCTCACCAAGCTTGGCCGTCTTCTCGACTCCGAGGTCTTATTTGGTATCCCACTCTCTGAGCTCAAATATGAGAAACCGGATCTGCTAAAGCTGCGAGACATTATGGGAGAAAGCGGGAATCGTTATTCGCTCTGGAGGGATACACTCAACAAGCCCCTACACGACATGAAGCATAACCTCGCCACAGCAATCATCACGCACGAGACAGCTTGCAGGTTGGTTCTATACTACTCGGCTTCCGGACGGTACCCCAAATTGGATTGACGATGCCTGCCGCGAATGGCTCAAGAAACTCGGTGAATGCTCTTGACACTTGGCATTGGCTTGTCACTTCTGGGGGGGATTGCCCAGGTGTGGTCCTGAGCTGCTCAATGCCCGTAACCATAACGCCACTGGTCGCGACAGCAATGTGTTCCTGTACGGTGAGGATATTGTCTTGATGCTAGGTTATACAAAGTCCACCGCTTTGACTGGACTCAACTGAATGGATGCCCATGCACTGCCCCCCCAGCTCACTGATGCCATCTTTGTTATAAACACACTTGTTCGACCGCTTGCTGTCCAATGGGTTGAAGATATTTACGACCCTCTCTACAAGTCTCAGCCTAGTGAGGTATCCAATGGCTTGAACAACACCGACGACCTTCCCAACGATGGTTTCATTCTAGATGAGCTGGATAGGATTATTGAGGACGATGAGGCAGAACAACACATTTCAACTTCTAGTAGCGAACCTGAGCCAGAGCAAGCCAACTCAGAGGATCGGTTGGATGATGAAACGGAGCTAGTTCGATCGTCAAAGAATGAGCCAGTGCTGCCATCCAAAGTTGAAGACACGTATCTATTCACCACCTGTGGCCGCAAGTTTAAGACTGACAGCATCGCTAAACTCTTGGGCGAATTCAGTCAAAAGCACCTTGGAGTACGACTTACATTCACTGCATGGTGTCATGTCATCATTGCTATTGAACACGAACATCTACTCATTCAAGATCCAAACGAGCTCCCAAAGGATACCTTCTTCACCAGTCAGAGGGCTCACAGCATCGCGGTCGCTCTAGCATATCATGCGCTTCGTGATGACGATCGGAATCTAGTTTCTAGCGACTCATTTGAGAAATACATAAAGGCCAGCGAATGTCTTCATCGATGGTTCAATAGGGAAAAACAACCCAAAAAGTAAGCACCTAAACTGCCTATAAAACTGCTTCCCGAGCTTATATATGGCTTTAGCCAAATTGAACAGATAGTGGATGACATTCATGAGACAAAGGGTGTTGTTCAAGCCATGAAGGGACAGATGGAGGCATTGCAAACTCAACTTGATCAGATGACAAGTGAAGCAGGCAGGCTTCGAGAGGATGTGGCAGGGCTCAGGCAAGACTTGGCCAATAGCCTAAAGGCAAACGAAAGACTACTATCCATGCTTGAGCGGAAGATGGATTTAGATGAACCGGTTTTGCATCCCTCGTTGTGGTTCCCTGACATTGTTCTGGTGTGACAATTATATGATTCCTTGCTTGAGCAACACAGCTGAATATATATCTGAGGTTCGATTCAAACAGGTGAATTATCAGAGTAATCTACACCATTTATAGTGTACAGAAATAAACTGGAGACAGGGAGCATTGATACATCCTTTGAGCAACAAGCTTGGGGGGACATTTCTGAACCCAGACCTCGGGAGGCAACAGCATCTCCGATGTTCAGAAGTCCATCAGATGAGAGCTCCCGACAGACCGTGGTGTTTATAGCGGGGAGGTTGAGGTAGGATTGCTGCCAGTCTTGGTAACAGTTATGAAACGCAAGCGATGCGACAAAGAGATCAGTCCAGAAAGGGGGTTGAAAGAACAAGTGCAACTAGTGATTTCGGTTTAAGCAAGCCAGCTTGATTCGAAAGTTAGCGCCAGGTCTGGTGGAAATAAAATCAGATGACTCAATCCGATCAACTTGTTTTAGCCTTGCCGCCCTACCCCTCTTCCAGCCCTTCTCAGTCTCCTCGAGCAACCCTTGAACTTTGCCCCCTCAATTTCACGCAACATGTACCCCCACGAACGCCCAGTTCCCTGGGCACCACCAAGAATTAACACTCTGGCCTTGGTGTCCACAGGCATACTCAGGTTCGGACCTCGCATCATATTCGACAACAGGGGTATCCCGGTGCCAGAAAGGCCACCTGGCAAGGATATGCTGGCTTGCATTCCCTGCATACTTTGCTCGATGGTGAAAGCCGGCTGTATCTGAACAACACACCGTTTGAGCAAGAGTTTGAAGACGAAGATGTCCTGGGCACCCGAATCGGGGGCTGGCTTGGACGCCGATCCAAAAGCAACGCTCACGAGTAAACCAGACGGGGGCTTGATGCCAGTGGGAGGGGTTGAAACACTAGAGCTATGGGTACGAAGCACAAATGGGAGAGATATCGGGGCAGGTTGAAGCTCCGAGATGTTTACGACACATCTGGAACCGAAATGATGGGAAGGGAAGGTGGGAGGGCCGCTGTCTCAAGTTGATGCAAGGTCACAACGGTAATCCATTTGCTATCGGCCAACCAAGTGATGTTCGTGATACGCCGATGAGTCAGTCCTCATTGGAGGTGGTACCAATACCACAAGCTGCCTGTGTCCCTATCGCTCTAGGGTCCAACGTCCTGGAACCTGCCCATTGGATACCGCCCCTTTGGCCAAACTTCAAACACTCTAACAAAGACTCCATCCGCCCCACTCCTGGCAAACAAACGGTGGTGCACCATCCGTTGAGGAGCAGATGTAGAAGCAACCAAGCCCAATCATGCTCAAATGGTGAGAAGCGGAGCAGATCGAGAACAGTCCCATGATCCTGTGAGCTCATTAGGCGAGTCTCTCCTGTCGTGAGAAAGGTGACTCGGGGAGCAGGGGAGCACGTCCAATAGTGGGCCTCTGTTGGGGTGCTCCAGCTGTGCATTCAGGGGTACCAAACCAAGTCCGAGATGTGAGGGACACCGGTTTGGGAGACAGAGCCTAAAGGGACTGCAGCGTCGGAGATCGAGAGACAATGTTATTGCCCAGGAGTGTCTTGGCCCCACTCCATATTCCCGCGCCGACTTTGCGTGCGCCCTCGAGGGCCATGCTAATATCAGGCTGGACTTTGCTCGAACTCTGGAGTCGGTGACACAGATGGAGCAGGCGGAGGCGAGGCATAGGCAAAGGCATCGGGATAGAGAAAACACAAGTACGGCTAGGTCGGGCGAGGAGATTGTAGGTAGAATGTTGAACTTTGTCGCATCTATAATATGTAGAGTCATTGGAGATATCGTGGACTATGGGACATAATTAGCAGTTGTCCCGAAATGAAGACGAAGGACTCACAATACTAACAAATCGATTGCTGGCCTGAATAGCCTTGGGGGAATTAAATGAAATCTAGTTAATTATGGTATGGGTTTGTAGCGAGTGAATAACAAGTTCGTGTGGGCGAGAGGTCCTGGAGTCGTGTCAGCGTGCAAAGACATCTGTCATGGCATTCAACTCACAATATACCAAGAAGTGGCTGCTGGTCCAAGAGCAGATCATCAACCACCGGGGCAGGAGCAGGGATCATGTAGAATAGAAGATCCCGCGCACAGTCACAATAGTAATCCACTTGCTATTGGCTGACCAAGTGATGTTCGTAATCCATCGACGAGTGGGTCCTCGTTGGAGGTTGGACCAATGCCTCAAGCTACTGGTGTCCTTATCACTTGGGAGTCCCACGTCTTGGGGCCCGCCCTTTGAATACCACCCCCTCGGTCGAACTTCAAACACCTGAACAGAAACCCCATCTGCCCCACTCACGGCCAATAGTTATCACAGAGTGAAAACGAGAGTGCAGTCAGAACCTGGCTAGGTGTCACATTGTGGGGCACGATCCTTCGAGGAGCAGGTACAGAAGTAACCGAGCCCGATCGTGCTCGATTGGTGAGAAGCGGAGCCAGATTGAGAACGTCACATGACCCTGTGATGTCTCTCCCATCATGGGAAGGGCAACCCAGGGAGGGGGGGAGGATGTCGAATAGATGGCCGATGCCAAAGCGCTCCAACTGTACATTCAGACAGTACCGAGTAATGCCCGAGATGTGGGGGACATAGGGTCGGGAGACCGAGCCAAAGGGGATTGCAGTGCCGGGGATCGAGAGGTGACGTTATCGCCTATAAGGAGGGTCTTGACCCCACTCCACATTCCCGTACCCACTCTACGTACGCCCTCGATAGCCATGCTGATATTGGTTTGGATCTTGCTTGGGCTTTGGCTAGCCGTGGTGGGGGTGGATGAGACTGATGGGGATTGCTGAGCCAAGGAATAGGCAAAAAGGCGTTGAGGCAGAGAAAATACTGGAAGGGCAAGGTCGGGTGAGGATATCGTGTGAAGAACGTTGGACTTTGTCACATCTATAATTGGATATGCTGTGAACGATGAGACATAGTTAGCGTCATCCCAAAATGAATGCGAAGGACTTACAACTGCAACAAATCTATCGCTGGCCTAAATAGCCTTGTCGGAACCAAACAAAATCTGATTGATTATGGTATGGGTTTGTGGAGAACACATAACGAATTTGTTCAGGCGAGTAGTCCTGGAGTGGTGTCAGCGTGCAGGAACATTTGTTCTGGCATCGAACTCACAATATAACAAGAACTGGCCGCTGGTTTGAGAGCGATATATCAACCACTGGAGCAGTAGTGGGGATCACGACTGCCCCCATTGCAGAGCCAATAGCGGGCGAGAACAGGTTCAAGACCTCACGTACATGCTCTGTCGAGCGGTCCCAAACCTGCAGGCCTCGGTCGCACTTGAGCAGCAGGCGGCTGTAACAAAAAGGATGAGCACAAAGGCATGACGAAAAGAACAAAGAGGCTTACCTCAAGTCACTCTGGCCATCATACATGACCTCGGTCCATCTGCTCCTAACAGTGGCACCCCAGTCAATTAGAGGTAGTAAAGGCGAGATAAGTGACGGTCAAATGTTGGCAAGAGTTGTGAGGTCGTAATCAATGGTTTGTGACATCCAAGCGAAGACCTGCACTTCATACAGTCATGGGCCCTGGGCTCAGTATGCAGAGGCATGTGTAGATGGTGCATGGATGGTGATCGTCGTTGAGCTTGGGAAGATTTGCATGGTAACATAATGCGCCCTCGGGCTACCAGGTGTCGTGACTACTCTCAGCCGTCAGAACATCATTTGTGCATCTGCTTTGAGCCATGTATCCAAGTACATCCTCTAGCACGAGTTCTACAGGGATTTCTTGGCCATGTGCTTCACCCAAACTTGCCAACCTGGTTCGACAACTCACCATTGTCGAAAAGAACGATACAAAAGGCCTGAAAAGCTACCTGAATGACATCATTGCAGCCCTCCGTGTATGTGATA
This sequence comes from Ceratobasidium sp. 370, assembly GCA_019677355.1. Classification (NCBI taxonomy): domain Eukaryota; kingdom Fungi; phylum Basidiomycota; class Agaricomycetes; order Cantharellales; family Ceratobasidiaceae; genus Ceratobasidium; species Ceratobasidium sp. 370. Next base: position 9,550 of record WSLN01000533.1, read on the forward strand.
TTGCAATTTTCTCTTTAATGTGCTAGTACTTATCTTTTGCTCAGGAGGTGGAAATCCTACTGAGGATCTACTTGCGGGAGTCAAGCGCTTTGTGAACATGGTTAAAGCCTCATATGGCAAGTATGACCCAGAATCACAGCCATACTTCCTTTGTTACATCAAGTTTGTCAATTCTTTCCTACCTTAGAAGTACAAAGCCACTTACACTCATCCAAAGGACCATTGCTGAGGCTTCTCAGCAAAAATGTGGGGGTGTCATATAGGGTAATTAGGAGTTATTAGACCATTGACCATTACCTTACCCCCCTGTATTATTAGGCCTAACTACTCCCTTAATTAGGCCTTGAAATTATCCCACATAAATTACACCTAATTACAGCCTGAAATTACACCATGTAATAACACCTTCCCAATTACACTCAATTGCCACACCCCACATATGTACTAGAGCTGATAATCAGATCATCAAACCAGTGAACAGGTACATCTAATTTGATTGATTGATTGATTGGTGGCTCAATCAATCAGGCTCAATCAATCAATTACTTGATTGTTCAATAGCCTTGACATTGCACCAGCTGGACAAATACCAAAAAAGAATACACTTTAATGTATAATACATGGTTGCTACAACAATACACTAGCAGAAAAAGAAATGATATATTACCTGCATATGTGCAAGGTGGACTGTGCCTGGATAGTCAAAGGTCAGCTGGTTCACCATTGCAATTACAAACAGTACATTGATAGTAAACACTTACCAGTCATTAAGACATTGCCCACTGAGGGCAGAAGACTGAGGAGGGACTGGGGCAAGAGGCACAAACTGAGGGGATTATATAGATGAGGGTGGGAATAAACAATCATGCCATACACACAGTGGGGCCACATGCTGCCAAGGCTGCATGGCCTACCAATTACAAGCCGAAGTGATGAAAGGACCACTTGGCTGCCGAAATGTGACCTGGGTGCAACAGTACAGCTCACTCCCCCAGTCGTCACAGTCAAGCCATCATGCCCAGCCAAGTGTTTATTTAATCACCTATTTATTTATATCACTAGTAACTACATGTGATGTAAGGGTGAGGAGTGGGGTTACAGGGTGGGTGCAGGCATTTGAATGTAAAGCACGAGCTAGGGAGGTGAGCAAGCGGATGGACGGGAGCGAGGGTGAGGGAGCTGAGTGTGAGCACCCAAAGGAGAGGGCGGGCAAACAGGGAGGGCAGGGACAAGTGGGCGCCCGGGTGTGTGCAAGCAAGTTGCGAGCAAGGTGCGAGCGAGGTGTGAGTGCCCAGTGTAGGCCAGCTGAAGTAGGCAAGGGGTGGCAGGTGGGAAAGCAACAAGGCGGGCAGGCAGGTGGGCGAGTTCAGATGAGAGTGAGGGCAGGCAGGCATACAGGTTGACAGGCGAGTGAAGGTGGATGAGATGTCACATGCCCACACCGTCTCTGGCTTGCCTGACTGTTTTCAGTCTCCCTTTCCAAGTGCTTGCCCACCCGCCCATCTTCTCGTGCCCACACAGCACTCATTCACCACACCCATGCTCCTGTCCTCGCCTGTGCCTTGCAGTGCCATTGACGCCCTCACCCTTGACTGAACCAGCTCACTCGCTCACTCACCTGACCACCCACTTTGACTGTTTCATGCCGGCACACATGTGGTGTCTTGCTCACTCTTGCTCTCACTCCTGCCCACCCGCCTTCTCCCACTCTCAGCCTGCCACTCACCACCTGTTCGCCCACGCCCACCCTCAGCCGCTTACGCCTTATGAGGTGTCATGCTCTCCCTGCCACACCAGACGAGCAACAAAGTGTGACTTGCAAGGGAGGGGTGATGCTGTGAAAGAGCATGAAAGAAAGCATGAGCACGATGAGAAGGCACTCAAGCGAGAGTGCGCAGGAGGGCATGTGTACACAAGAGGGCGAGTGAGCGAGCAAACAGGGCATGGGAAGGGAACAGTAAGTTTCAGGGGTGATGTGGTTGAACAGGGGGCTTACCTGGCATGCCTGCTGCTTGGACTGTCAAGAGCTCTCTCCGAGGCATCATTCCTCTAGCTCATGGACTTAGCACAGGAGAGGGGGTAAGGGATAGATGGTACAATAGGAGCCCAAGGCTACCTAAGGGAGTAGTATATGCAAGCTACTGTGTATTAGACAGATAGGTAAGGCATTCCAGACTGGGGACTCCAGGCTGGAATCCAGGCTCCTTATATACATCTGAGCCACATGAGTCATGTGGCTAGCCAAGTCATACATGCAAGCCACTGATCAGTCATCTGCCGATCATGAGTCATACATGCAAGCCACATGACAGTCATCTGCCATTCATCAGTCAGCAGTCCTTAGTATGAGTCAGAGTCCTTGAGAATGGCAGAAGCATGACATATTAGTCATCTGCCATTCACTGGTGGCCGGTAGCCACCAGTCCTTGGTCATGAGCATGGGTCATGACATGGACAGTGAAGCGCAGGCAATTGATGTTGGAGGGGCAGGCGTGAAGCAGTCAGCAACGGCGGGGTAATGGCACTAGGCATGGGGGCTTACCTGTGACTCGTTGTGGTCAACAGTGAAATGGTGCATGCACACCAAGGAGCCAGAACCGAGAAGGCAGGACTGTGCAAATGACATGAAAACCTTACCCCATGGCTGCCACTTAGGTGGAGGCCGGTGCTAGAAAGCCATCAATATTGGCCATGTAAGCAGTCAGTGTCAAGTGGTCACAGTGAATTATCTAACCGCCAATGTTTGGGTGGGGTTCCCATTTAGAGCTGGGCTCTTGCTGCATAAAAACAGGCCTTCATCACAGCTCCTCCAATGTCAGAGGTGGCAGGCAGGGACCCTTATTAGATAAGTACATTTTAGCCTAACAATGCCACCTTAGCTGACCTTCAGGCGCCTGCCACATATGGTGAATTAGGGGTTTCTATTTTGCTACACATATGTAAATCATGTACTATGAATGCATGTTGTTCACAAGGAACCAAAGGCTGTGTCTTCCTACGACAAAAATCAATTTTAAGCGAAAAGTGTATATATATGGTGCCTAGAACCACTGTAATCTCTAGGTCATTTACCAGGAATAATTAGCCAGGCAAATTAGAGGTAATTGATGGGTCTAGTTTCACCCCATGTAATTAGGGGTTATTCATGGCAAATAACACCATTACCTTACCCCTGGTATTATTAAGCCTGTGGTTTTTGCTGAGTTATCTCGACCAACTCCTTTTAGACAACCCACATGATACCACCGAACTGGTATCAGCGATCCAAGACGCTGACACCCAACTAGCAGTAAGTTTTGCTCATCACTATCAGGCAAATCTGTGTTTGTTTTTAACTTCACCATAGATGGAGTGTAAGGGAAAATCAAACAAGGCTGCTCTCCACAGATGCCAGAGTATGTCCCTGCCCCACTTGGTCAAATTGATGATGGGAGCACACATTGAAAAACTTGACCAACAGATAGATGGGACAAAGTCGCAAAAGAAGTTGTAGGGCTTCTTGAGACACCTGAAAATGCTTATGTTTTCGATGTTGAAACCCGCTGCTGAATTTGTCTCAAACCAGAATCCCTCGCTGCCCTTCACAATTCGCTTGGTGGTGTGATCCATTCACACAGATGCAAGGCAGGTGAAGACATGACTGCTAATTTGTTTGCATATCAACCAGACATCCCTATTCCATCTGAGCTGACTGATCAACTGCTTTTTGAATCAATACCCACCACCGATGTCACGCATTAGCACTCTACCAAGTCTTTAAGTTCAAGGAATAAGAGATAGAGCAGAAAACACTCCTATTGCACAGGAGGTCAAGTTCTTG
>WSLN01000535.1:0-13346 GCA_019677355.1 Ceratobasidium sp. 370
ATACCTGATCGGCTACCTGGGGACGGCTCACAACGAGGACGAGGGCGAAGTATGTTGGCGACCTCTCCGGGCGAGCCTGGGAGAACAAGAAATGGCACGAATGGCTGTCAAGGAGCCTAGTATGGCGGCGACACAAGTATCAGAGAGAGACGCACCATTCGGGCACCCGTAGGTCGGGCGGCCAATCTAGCTGAGCTCGCGTCAGAGCGGAGCGGCGGTACGGGAAACGGCGAGAGACATGGGAGATCACGTGGAATGGAAAAGACCCAGGCGCCTGGCGCTGCGGCGCGGCTAAGTCTGAACTGGCGCCTCCGCAGGACGTGGCGCACAGTGCGAGGTCGATGCACGCATGCCTCTATCGTTGCGTGAGTATAAAACCGAGCGAATGCTCTTCGAATAACCATTGGACTCTAGACATACAGATCCTTAAGAGTGAATAAACCACATAATTCAATTTCCAGATATACACATTAGTATTCTAGCTTGGGGCATACGCCCTTCTCTCTGTATACTTGCACGCACTCGCAAATAAGTTTGGCGGTACCCAGAAACGCGATATGCAGCATGCCTGGTACAATGCGCAACACTCTCCCGAGCACAGAGAAGGCTGCACGAATCTGTTACCATCCACGTAAGTATACTATCACAATTCACCGAACTTGTTACTCGCCATCCAACGGAACCACACTGTAACCTGGAACTTGGCGAACTTGCAGAAGTGACGCACGCCAAAGAAAATCCAGTACATGTGGCGTTCAAACTGCGGCTTCAAGACCTCGGTATCCTCGGACTCTTTCTCTGCGTCATCAAATGAAGCACCACCTGGCGGGTTGGCAGACAACATCAGCACAGTAACCAGCATCCCTGAGAATATCTACAAGGTAATACTAAGCCAGATTATTCAAAACACGTGTGGAACCAAGACATACCCAATTCCATGTCGTCCGTCCTATTTTCAGACGCCATCTGATACCCGGGCCATACTGCCGAATGACCTTCCATCTACCATCTGAGTGATCCCAACCCTCCATAGCCTCGATTGCGGTGGTATCTATCGGCATATTATGTTTTGGAACCTGATGGCCTTCGAATAGGAAACCCAACCAGGTTAGCTATCTCGAATGGACAGGACGACGGGAAATAGCCACACCAGTGACAGTAACAACTGGAGATGAGCTATAGCATTTGACAATAGACCCAGTGTCGCTGGATGAACCTATAACTACCTTCTGACCATGCGTCTAGAGTCCAATAAGTTTTAAATAGGCGAAGAATAAATGCATAGGAGAAGTGTACTTACAGCAATCTCACGAACGAGGTGAGTTTTGCTCTCTATATTTAATATATTTTATCAAAATGTTCTCCAAATGTGAATTGAGCATCTTACCGTGCCGCATCAACGACATTACGCCATTGCCGGTTTCTATCATGGGTACTTGGCCGCTAGCAGTCCCCCCAAGCGTTAGTCCATCCAAAGTTGAAGCGATAGGAACGATTGGCGTGTATTTGGCGCTATCTTGATACGGGAACTCTTTCATGGACGCCAGTATTGGTCCCTCGCGCCCAAGTGTGTATGTCACGATCGCGTGATCAAGCGTCGATACGGCTATAGACCTTCCGTCAGATCCAAGAGCAGCGCGTCCACTAAGCATAGATTAGAGGTCTCTCCATGCGAAAAGATAATCGACACCTACATTCTGCATACGTTATGATTGTGATCTGGGCTAATGCGCTTGACGGACGCAATGTCGCTCCAAACGCTGATTTCAAACCATGTGTCAGTCGTGATCTTCATGCTCAGCGTCGGGTACGTACTTCCAACCCGCCTCTGCATACCCAATGAGGAGGATCTGACGGCCGCTTTCGATGGGGCAAAATAATAGCACGTTGACGAGGCCACTCGCATTATTGCACGGCCCTTTGATCAATTCGAGCATCTTCCATTCCGTGTGGAGGTATTCACGGCCGGGACTTTGTTGATGAAAGAGCGCGACGGTGTTTCCGTAGCCAACAGCCAGCAAGTGGCGCATGGGATCGAACGCCAGCGAGAGAATTTGCTTGCTCATTGGAGTTAAGAACGGGGACATCGTCGTGGCATACGCTTTCTGCGATTTTAGGACGACAGCCTTCGATATCAGCCTATATAGCCAGTAGACCATGTGATAACTTACGTTTTTTGGCTCAAAGCATATGTCATACAGGCAACCATTCTCGCACCCAACCAGCACGTTAGTCTCAGACTGCCAAAGCGCCGCCAGAACAGCACATTGATCGAACCGCAGATTTATCACGACACGGCCGTCATTCATATCAACTAAAAGTAGGTTTCGGTCTTCGGAGGCGACAACAAGGTACGATCCAGACCGCGAAATGGCTAAACATGTGAGAAGCCGTTTTTGATGGCCAGCAAGCTCCCAAGAGACAGTGTACACAGGAGTCATGAGCGCGTTGAGGATGAGAAGGGGCTTGGTTGTTGAGGACGAGGCTTGCTGCTCAGCGTATTCGACGTGACACGCATTGTGTTTAGCGCTCGACGCATACAGAGACACAAAGGCTCGGTCAAATGCGCTTAAAATTCTCAGGACAAACAAACTATGCATCATATATCCATATTAGGGGACGGAGAAAATATATTATTGGGCTACTTCGGAAGGGCTAAAGCTCTTCACGAGCACGAGCAGTTAGTGCCCATGCATAGCCTGGTGTGCAAATCCTGGCACCTTCCCTCTCCATGGCCGTGGGTTCAACTCCGATGTCCGGAGCAGGCGAACCTCCCAGATTGCTGGGTATCGTTTTGATCGGCGTCCCTGCTGCCTCGCTCGTCTTGAGAGTGTTGGCGTTGGAAGATATTTCGCCGACGTCCTTGATCCTTTGGGTAATTTCCGTCAGGCTGGCAGACTCGCCTACGTATTCCGCCCACAGTGAGTGTTCATCGAGGAGTGCTTGCATCTCGGCGTTATCGAAAGCATCATGACCACGTTTTGAAGTTATCTGCGTACAAAATTAGATAACACAACCTCGCAACGGAGAAAACATGTATGAACGCACAATCTCCTGCAGCTCATTCAGAGAACCCGAGCATCTGCGAGCCTGCGTGTCTTCTTCAGAAAGCCGCTGAGCCTCATAGGTCATCCAAGTGAGCTCGTGCTGCGTGAGCTGGTTTCTCTCGCTCGTGATCGTGATCGACTCGGAGTTGCCACTAATGTGTTCGTAAGTAAAATTCACAATAATGCAAGCATACTTCGTACCTATCCTTATCACAAGCCGTAACGGTCAAAATCGCGTTGGCATCTATGCTAAACGTGACCTGAATTTGAGGGACCCCTCGCGCAGAAGGAGGAATTCCGGATAATTTGAACGTGCCTAGAACAAGGTTATCTTTGGCGACAGTACTGTCGCCTTGAAGAACCTTGACCAAGACTGTTCGTTGATTGTCAGCGGCAGTCGAAAATATATCTGATTTCCGCATAGGGATAGCAGTATTACGCGGAACAAGCTGACTCGATACACCCCCTATAGTGACATGAGCTCGCGTGCATTCCAAGGTCAATTTAGTACTCACCAGAAGTTTGGATGCCAAGCGTAAATGGATACACATCGACCAGCAGCACATCGCTTTTGAAAGGCGAAATTCCAGCAAGGATGCTGGCTTGAATGGCGGCTCCATACGCGACAGCCTCGTCAGGATTTACGCCCATCCGAGGCTCTAGCCCTCCAAAAAAGTCTTTAAGTAACCGACGAATGATGGGAATGCGCGTGGATCCTCCAACTAGAACAACCTAATATATGTACGAATATATAACAACCACTATGCCGGGAGTTAAGAAAATATAGGGCTCACGTCATCGATATCCTTAAGGCTCAACTGCTTATCCTGAAGCACTTTGGAGATTGGGTCCAAAGTTCTTTTGAACAAGTCAAGATTCAGTTCTTCGAATTTGGCGCGGGTTAAAAGAGCAGAGAAATCGTTACCGCCCTCAAACGACTCGATCTCAAGGCGAGTGGTTAGCTGAGATGAGAGTGTTCGTTTCGCCTTCTCGACCTCCCTTTTCAGCTTAGACATTGCGCGCCTATTATCCAGTACGGTCGTGCCCGTCTCCTTCTGGTATCTTGTAACAAAATAGTCGATCATCCGGTTATCGAAATCCTCTCCTCTGAGGTGCGTATCGCCAGCGGTCGCCAAAACCTCGAATACGCCATCGCTTACACGCAGCAACGAGACATCGAATGTACCGCCTCCCAGGTCATACACGATCATTTTTGAGTCGCCATCTATCAGAGAGTGAGAATTGGGTAATGATATCACCTAGGCCACGTACTTGCTTTCTTGTCGAGCCCGTATGCTATGGCAGCGGCGGTCGGTTCGTTGATGATTCGGAGAACGTTTAGACCTGCAATCTGGCTGGCGTCTTTTGTAGCTTGTCGTTGTTCATCGTTGAAGTATGCTGGAACAGTTATTACTGCATAGGCTACTTGGCGCCCCAGATAAGCTTCCGCCGTCTCTTTCATCTTGCTGATGATCATTGCAGATATCTCTTGGGGAGTCTACAGAGGCAGTTGAATCACGCCGAAGCTGGCATGCAAAGAGCGAGTAACAACTCACAAATATTCTTGCTGCCCCTTGGTATGTCACTTCCACCGCCGGGCGCCCATTGGTGTTGACGATTTTGAATGGCCAATACTGGATATCTTGAAGCATAACATCTTCGTATTGGCGCCCAATAAGCTTCTTCACATCGAAGATAGTCTGTGAGGGCATAGTGTGAAACGCGTGCTTCGCAGTGTCGCCGATCCTTAGATATATGAAAATATGGTGAGATTAAACAAAGAATGGCTAGTGGCACTAACTTACAACTGCTCATTCTCGCCAAACCCGACCCAAGACGGAGTAATGCGGTTCCCTTGATCGTTAGCTATGATATCTACGCGGCCACTTTGATAAACAGCCACACAGGAATAAGTAGTTCCAAGGTCGATTCCGATCACTGGGCCGTAGTCCAAGGAGGTAGCGATGGGTTGCACTAAGGTCAAAGCAAGGGAGACGAGGTAAGCAATCTTCATGATCGAGCTGCGTAGGCTGGAGGGCATTCAAAGCCTTCTGGATGGTTTTAAACCATCGCCTCGGGCCCAGTGATATGGAATCACACCTGTTGCATCAAGGGGCGAAGCCATCACGGCGTGATTGAACATACTCCCACCAACCTTATCGTAACAAAGGTTGGCTGCTTGAGCTGGGACTGGGGTATGTGTGGGCTCGGGGAGGACCCGTAAATCCACGATGGATGAATGGTGCAGAATACCGCTATTAATGAAAGATAGATACAAATAATCGCTGCAGCTACATCTCCTCAGGAGACTTCAGCAGTTCCTCAGGAAAAGTAAAGTCATACTCCATCTCTCGTAACTCATACATTTCCTTCTGAATATCTGTGAGCGTCGCCAACCAAGTTTGGTCCATACAGGAGATGGGCAAACCGGTTATCTTCAGCCTGCGATTGCTGATGACACCGGTATCGACGCGCTTGCGGAGTTGGTTCCCCTTACTACCGGGGCCCTTGAAGTGGATAGAATAGGCCATATCAAGCTTTCTATAGGAGGCGTTTAGTACGCGAACCACATCTCAGCTATAATTGTACTCACCGCTTCAAGTGACGAACCTTGGAAGAGAGTTGTTTCCGGCGTTTGACAAAATAAACGCCTTTATGCGTCGCGTCTTCCTCGTCTGAGCTTGTTCCTTCTATGCCAAGGGTCTCGATGAGCCGTCCATGCCTTGCAAGCGCCAGTACAGCATTGATGATACGCAAACGATGGAGGTACAGCTAGAATCGATAAATGGCAAATTAAACACGATGCGAGTATGCAGCTGAAGAACTGGACTCACTGTGCGCTTGCGAGTATTCACGCTGGAACGGTGAAGACGATCCCTCTCCTTGACCATGTATCTTGGATCGGTCTGTCGTCGGTGGCGTGTACGGAGGTACTTGAGATGGCAAGTCACCATATCATGCATTTCGTCCAGAGTGCAAAGAGTGGGATAATCCTCGACCACTCTCTTTGCCACAATTCTTGCAGCGGTAGCGTTGAACTCTGATTTCTCAGATTCACCCCACTTCACATAGAAAGCGGTGGCGGTTGGAGCCGCAACCTCAGGTGGTGGGCCGGGAGGAAGTTGGGTCTTTTTGTCCTTTAGCTTCAGAAGCTGACCGAGGATAATACGGATGTATCCCTATTCGCAAAGTGGACTGAGACTACAGTTGGTGAACGCAATCTAAGAAAAAAACGTACTGAAAGAGCAACACGTTGCTGTTCGCGTCGCTGTGGGCCATCAGTGCAGAAATAATCATCCTCCTGGTCTTGATCCTGATCCCAGGGGGCGTCTGAGTTTGGCCCACGCTTCCTGCGCTTTCGCTGGCGCTCCCCATCACCCGCCTCACGTGCAAGCTGCTCTAGGACAGAGAGAAGAGCCTTCTGCTTAAACAGGTGAGTAGTGAGAGGAATACAGGGTGCGACAGCGTACCTGCGTCGCCTTGTTCGGTTGTTGGGCATAAAGATCCTTGAGACGATTCAAGTATGCCGTCTCCCCAGGTGTTGCCCCTTCAATCGGTTCTTCTTCGTCGGATTGATCAACCATCTCCTCATCTTCGGCCACAGGCTGGGCATCGGAAGCTGGCTGATCTTCACCCGGTATAGCGTTCTCATCTCCAGTGGCCGAATTCAGTGTGTTCGATATAAAATTCTAGTAATAAATTCGTTTAGCTGTGTTCATGGACTCAATAATCACCACTTGCCTCGCGTGCTCTGCGACCTGATTGTTCGGAACCATGTATATTCTGGGACAACCCTAGATAAAGCACGATTAATATCCTAATACTGGATAAGAAAAACTGGGTATAACGAACCGGCCGAAGGGCCCGCCTCCGAAGAGCCTGGTTGTGATGACGGGCTATTCACGGAAGTTGCTAATAACACAACGTGAGACCATGCCCCAAAATGATTCCAAGCTAAATTACTCACGAGGAGGACGAGGCGCCTCGGATGCTGGGGCTGGAGCGGGATCAGGACCAGGTGCGACACGCTTGCGCTATTCGATATTTAATAATGTGAGCCACAGACCAATCCCGGACCAGCAATCATCCAAATACCTTTAACTTCCTGTTTGCTGCAAGTTCGTCCTTGTCCAGTGCATGCGACACGGCCTAAATTGCGCGGAATTAGCCTGAACAAAATATGGAGCTGGCGAGCAAGCTATACCTGCTCGCTTGCAAACTTTTGCAGCTGGAGTGGGGAGCGGGTAAATATTCCATACAGAAATCAATATTTTGAACTACTCACACGTTGCGCGTAGCCCGACGCCCTTGGGTTGTTCATATTAGTGCTAACTTGCAGCGGTATATCTTGGGCGAAAGGTAAAGAACGAGGAAGTAACAGGGCAATCCAGCGCTAGCGTTACGAGTAAGAGAGAGGGGATGGTTCGAAAGAATAGGAAAGAATAGAGTGATTGGCTTTTCATAGTCGACGAATTTTATATGGTGGAAGGGGCTGCGGAGTGCAGTTGTGTGCAACAGGCTCCAGATGATCGGATGTTGAAAGGCATTCCCGCTGCCAAAAAGGAGGGGTGGCTTGGCGGAGAGCCCACAGGTGATTGTGATCACTCAGGACAACATTGGAAATTACACAACAAAGAGCAATATCTAACCGAACCTTATCACTCAGGATCTTATCGCCTTGTAGCAATCCACAACAAGTCGCAGCACTAAGTTATGAATCTTATCGCTCCGTAGCAGCCATTACATCTTATCGCACATCGCCTTATCGCTTCACAGCGCTCATTGCTCCTTATCTATATCACTATACATCCCATGTGGTGCTACGAATGGCTGACTCAGGGATTACTAAATAGCGCTTGTATGGATGATGGCGTAGACTGGGGGACATATAACAATGAACAAGCTCGAGGGACCGAGTATGAGAATGGCCCGAGACGCTTGAATCACCCGCATAGTTTATTTCCGGGGTATCATCGCTGGACCAGGTATGTCTAGTAATAATTACTGAGCACGTTCAACAGCAAAGGACTCAAACTCACCCAAATCTGTTGTTACTTGCGTGATTGCTAGCGGGTGGACAAGGCATCGAGCTAGCCAAGGGAGAGGAGACGAATACATGTTTAAATAATTCAGAATAAGTCACCCTCAACGACAACTTACTCATGGGTGAAATCCACTGACAATGAGGAGATATTATCGTCAATCAGTATGCCTTCGCCTTCGGGAATTCTAAACTCCAATTAGTTAGTTTTAGTAGGTAGCAACACAGGTAAATATATTGACGTGTATGCGCATTCACCCATAGAACTCTTGGAGTCAGTAGTATCCTCAACCTCGATCAAACTATTGACCTCAATCTCCGAAGCAGAGCAGCTATATGCGTAATCCCGTTAACGTGGGCTTCTGGAACAGGTATTTATTCTCAGAAACCGTACCTGAAATCCTCGCTGATGTCTGAGCGGTCAGCATCGTAGTCTTCGCCCTCATCCACTGGGGCCTTTCCGCAGTCAGAACAATGACATCTAGGGATATTGTCAATGAGTATCAACGAGTAGATTGAGACCGAGACTGATAAACGCACATATAGTTCGAACTAGGATTCGCCTTTTCGTTGTTCGAACAAACAACTCCTAAATTGCTCTCGTTGCTCAGCCCGGCTGAGCGCATAATAGTGTCATCGTCGATGGAATGGTTAAAGTCTTCAAATTTGTGATCCCCGAAGCTACGTCGAGATGCGTCTGAGTCGTACGCTAAAAGCTGAATGAGAGCGTCAGGCAAAGTGATGGATGGCGGGTAATTAGAGTCACATCGGGGCTGACCAGAAGAGGGAAGGTCATCCAGAATCACAGTCGCCATTCGCAAAGAATGGTGAGTCGTCAATTATGTCGTTCAGTAACCCAAGCAGTTTAGGCAGCTCTATTTATGCCAGAAACCCGGTAGATCCAGTGTGTGCAAAAGACATTGTTGTTGAACTCACGTTGTTGTGGGCAAGGGACCTTGTTCCAAGCCTAGGCAACACGCTTCCGAACAGCCTAGCGCTTTCCTGCGTAGACTCCGTTTAGTTACCAGTTACTCGCCGAGCTCAGGTTGAGCGTGGCCACACATTTTAGACTCCAGCCTATGTACATGTATGAACGTGTACGGGTAGATCAAGTAAGGAACCTGTCACCGCTACCACTGGAAGGGGGAGTGACTGGGGCGCCGAGATATAAGGAAAGGACTCGCGGGCCCAATCAAGATGTAGGGAGTACCGGGGGGGGGGGGCAGCGAACGGACGGGTTGACCTGGCGAGCTTCCTCTGCGGGCTGCGGCTATCACTAATCTCATCATATCGCAATACTACATGCCCAGGATTTTGGGCGAACTGGCAAGCACGAGTGGGCCCAGGGGTTCCACGCCAAGAGCAGGTAGCCTTTGTTGTGTCAGAGAAACCCAGGATCAACATTAATTGATCCCCAGCAATATCGATTAACACCGCCGATCGTACCAAAGACCTGGGAACTTGAGCTGTGGCCCCATTTGAAAGCCCCACTCCACCTGCACTAGCACTTATCACAATGGAACATATATGCTTAAGCGAAAAGCATCCCAACTTGGCGCATCGCAACCATTGGATAATAGCATACAAGCAACAAGAAGCAATGAAAATCAACAAAAAGATCAACAAAAAGCTACAATTGCCATCATGAATTGCGCCTACAGTTACGACGAGAGTAAGCGCAAAATGTTGTCTTTAGGATCCAGCTTGGTGGCGAATTCTTTTGCTGGTACAAAACATGGCTGGGGTACGCAGGGTGAGAATGGCCACGAAGAACCTGCAGCCAGCGTTTACGATACCCTCTCTGCTTCACACACACCCAAAACGAGGGCTCAACCTGGCCCAGAAGGAAAGAGAAATGGATATCTCCTGGGCTCCGCCCAACAAGACTCTGACGAAGCAACCCGTGGGGCGAATAAGACCATCGCGCGGTCGTGCCTTCTGATAGTCCTTCAGGTGCCGTTCGGAACCGGAGCCTTCCGTTCTTGTCAATGCTGATCAGCGAATTCAGAGAATGAGCTGGGCATAGTAGGCATGTATGACCGTTTAGAGCGTACCTTTTATTGACACTGCCCCGGGCTAGGCGCTTAGGAACCGAGCGAATGCTTGTGCGACGACTGTAGACTGTGTGTCAGTGATTGAACGATGGACCTGCATATGAAATATACGAACTTTGGGCTGAGCATAGTGTATAAAAAGGTCAAAATGAATGGGGGGGGGGGATTGGAGCACGTATCAAACGTATCAACGACAAGCAGGAGAGATTTTGCACGTATCAAACGGCGAGGGACTTGAGAGAGACTCGCACCCTTCTCTCGACCCTTAAAACTGCCCACAACAAAGAGATCACTATGAGGATCTCCACGACAGTCATTGTTTTAGATTTTGATTTCACGTCATTGTGAAGGACCAAGCCACAGCTGCTTCGGCACTCCCCTTTACTCCATATAGCCCCGTGTTCTCGGCTCCGCAAGCACAACTCACCTAGATTCGTAAGGTTTAGAGGCGCTGGTCCTGTAGAGGTATATATATGGTAGCTGCCGTCCCTTCTCGTCTCTCTTGTCTTCATCGAATATGTCGAGCTCAGCCCATGAAATGGCCGAAATTCGCCCAACTAAACTTGTCCCTTACACTCGACCTACTAAGCCTGTGTTCAAACCTTTAACCCCTCCTTCCATTAGCACCGCACAAAGTACAGCTCACGTTAAAACTCGTACCAAGACTACTTGAGCTCCCGTCAAGCGCTCCTGGAACTGCAGCCCTCTCGTTTTAACTTTTGTGTTTGTTACAGCATGCTTTTGGGTACGTCCTCTCTCCCCGACTCTTGTGAGCTCACCTGACTAGTTTTGGTATGCCAGCGTGGTGAAGAACTGCTCCTATTTGCGATCCACTTTGCTATACTGCTGGGCCACTTTGTACGTCATTTCATCTTGCACTAGTTAAGAGTTGACTGGTTTCTTTTAACAATATTTCTCTCAGATTATTTTCCTCCTTCAGGGAGTGATGCTCGTGATCGTCTGCTCATTCGCGCTTGTATTTGGTGAAGAGAACTAGTTCTGATTTCGCTGAAGACTGTACTTGTCTTCTAACTAGCCTGTACCTAATTGATCTCTCAGCTGGGGTGGCCTTGCCGAGAAATCTACAAATGTTACTTCTGCTTGAGGTGTTGGGTCTTGCCCAGATAGTATGCTGGCGGCACGACTTTGATCAGTCTGAAATCGATCCATATTTAGTGTCCGACTGTCTGAAGTCTAAATTGTGTAGCTGCGCTCGATCTTCACTTCCCCGCCGGATGTAGTATCCGTGAAAGTCGTATCTAGACAAAGGAACTTGGGGCTTACACGGGGTTCCCCGGTGGTGACCTGACAGCCGGCGGCGTTCCACTGCCAGAAACGCTTTTTCTAAACCAAGTAGTAGCTGGCCTCAAGCGCGTATGACGGTCAATGAGGCTACCAGGTTGGACAATGAGACCTCAGAGTCATTTGCAAGGTTAAGTTGCCGGGTATAAATAGATACTGGGTACGCTGGGCACCACTTCAGGATGACCGATGCTTGTCAAACTGCTTGAGCTATTGAATGATCTGATTGACGACATACCTTTCTTTGTACTATACTCCTTCACGTACACTTGTACCCTTTCTTGGATGGGAGCTGCTATCTTCAACCCAGAACGTCGCACCCCTGCTCAGATTCAACGTGACCTGGACTGCTATCCCCTTCCCGTTACTCCTCTCGGCCCTCTCATCCGTGTCCTGACGCATAACCCAGGTATGCCTCAACACGATTCAGGTGACACCGGATCCGAAAACTCAGACCAACCTTTCAATGACGATACTAATGGCTCTACGGGCAACGTGAGCGACGCGGGCCCCGACCCAAATGACGAGCTTTCTCAGAGCATGAATATGTGCGTCCCTTGATCCTTATTTAACCTTCTTGTTCTACCCGCTGCCGTTGTGTTGACTGCTACCATTTTGAGCGCAGATCTGGAACCGTCTACAGTTTTTCTAATACTGGCGGCTCTGACTTAAATAATCAAGTTCTCGGTCCCGGTTTTATCAATATGTGCGTCTCTAGATCTTGAACCGTGTTTGCTCGCTAACTAGGCCAGTTCTAGTGGCCGTACCTACCAATGGGCTATGACCCAGGCTCCCGTCGAACCAGGCAACTCACGCGAAACTAGCAACAGCAATGAATATAACAATAATGGCATAACCCTAGAGGACTATGACGCCGATCACTCTGATGTGAGCGAGGATTCTACGTACGTCTGCCAAGCGCGGTCATGCACGCATGTTGCTAAACAGATGAGAACGTAGCTGTTATGCATCGGAGATTGAAGTTGACGCTTTCGTTAAAGCTGAGCCTGAGAAACACTTGGGTGATGCATATAAGTCAGTGTCTTTGTATACTTTCCTCCATTTGTGTGTCTAACTGATGTTTATAGGGCTGATTTTGTTAGCGAGTAAGTTCTGATGGCTTGCTTTCAGACTGTTCAATACCCAACGGTTCTCATAGGAGTTCGGCTTCGTATAAGCATGTCAATGAAGATGCGGGGAGCCGTGGTGGGTCGTTGTTCGGGTAAGTCTGAATCTTCTGGGAAGGGCTTGCCTGTGTTTAGACACGCCTTACCTAGCGGTTTTATTGCTGCCGATCGCGATGCCCCCCACATTTACCCCGGCCCTTCTCGCATTCGATCGCGTGAACTTGGGCATGTGCATCGGTACGCCTCTCCGAGCCCGCGTCATCATCCATATAGGCAGGGACCTTAATGGGTTGAGTTGGAATTGGTTTCATGCTCCAAGGAGACTGCGTTTGGTTAACCCCAGCTTAGGAGTCCCTGAGTCGGGTATTGTCGCCACTGTATCGGATCTCTTACAAGCGAGCGTCGTCTGATATATCAGACTGTAACGGGATGATACTTAGGTTAAGATATAGAGGAATGGAGGGAATTGATGTTGCTAAATATTGTTATGGTACCTATGCGGCTTAAGTCGGACCCTCTTGCTTCAACTCTTTGGGGATCGCGATTCGCGGTAAATGCCTAAAAAGGAGCGGAGTTTCAATATTGAACTTACGATCTCGACCAGGCTAACAACGCTGGCGCTTGAACCTTCCTGTCCTTCGTGCTCATTTTTGCCCCAGTACTCTGTGCACTTACTAGCGCTGATCCGCCTTGCCTTTTTACTTTTGCCCATGGCTGCCCTTTGTTGGTGAGAGCTGGGTGAGATCTCAAATACTAGTTGCTTGTCTGAATGAAC
>WSLN01000536.1:0-13300 GCA_019677355.1 Ceratobasidium sp. 370
AATTATCCTCAACAGACTATGGCCGCGAACTACATGTTCCAGTATTTCTTAAAAGTTGTATCAAACGAGTTTAAGCATCTCGACGGAGACATTGTACGCCCACTGTCACCCCGCATCCAGATCACCTGACTAAACTTGCGACTCGAGGTTCGCTCACACCAATATTCGGTTACCTCTTTCGAACGCGACCTTTCCCACGCCGACCACGAGCGAGACTCGCACGGGACGCTTGTAGGGCACAGCGTCAAAGGTCTTCCTGGTGCATTTTTCAACTTCGAGATTTCTCCTCTAATGGTCGTGCATCGTGAGACGAGGAAGACGTTTGCGCATTTTGCTACTTCGTAAGTGTCGTTATCGCCTTGATGGTTTTGGTTGTTTACGAGGTGGTAGGTTGTGCGCGATTATTGGAGGTGTGCTCACACTTGCAGCAATTGCGGATTCGGTGGCGTTTGCTGCGATGGACCGGCAGGAGAAGTCAAATTGAGGTGGGGTATCAGGTTCAATGAAAAGTTTAGCATCGAAATGATTGTATTGTCACACATGTATAGTATGATCAATGGTATCGGTTTTGATTGAAGTACTCGTTGGGTATAGTTTGTTAATTACGGGATGGCCGGGCGACCGTGTGTTCTGCACTACATCTTGACCCCCCATCGGCTCCGCAGCTATTACGGTACATGCCCGGATCTGTCCTCCACAGTTTTCCGAGATATGATTCCTGTAACGAACCTTCGTTTGCTGGAAACAATAGATATAACGCTTTAAAATGCACATTCTACGGAACCGCAGAAAATATCGGCTGTATTAATCGACTAGCACCTACCGTCGCCTCATTCCATCTCTGCAAGGGCGCACCGCTAGAACTTGGAGTACCAGTTGTGCTCGCGAACAGCTACGATAAACATGGCGGGCGGGCTATTTGGAGGAGCTCTGAAAGGTCTCGATGGGTTCGGAAAGGTAAGTTGAATGTGGGTACGGAAATGTTAGGTTACTTATTCCGACATGGTTACTAGACTACGGGGGATGTGAAGATCAAAACCAGGACCGGCGCATTCTGTGAGTAGCCAGGACGTGAATGTCGTTCCGGTCCTCATCACCTGCCCAAGTGACGACCATTTCGGCAGCGGTCATTATTACACTCACCATTATCAGCTTTATAGATTATCGACGAGTGGTTGTGGACTCGTTGGTGTTGGTGGACAGGTCTCGCGGAGAAAAAATAGCGGTCAAGATAGACATTACTTTTCCTCGAGTACCCTGCTATCGTAAGTGGAACCTGTTCTCGCTTAGAGTCATTTCACGACCCTCCCATAGTACTTTCTTTGGATGTTACGGATGTTTCCGGCGAAATTCGGCAGGATATCAGTCACAACATGGTCAAGACTCGGCTCGACTCTTATGGCCAAATCATACATGAGAAATACCTCAACAACCAACTTGATAACGACGTCGAAAAGAGCATCAAATCGCGGCCTCCAAGTTATTGCGGCTCTTGCTATGGCGCCGCCACCCATGACGAAAAATGTTGTCAAACCTGCGAGAGTGTTCGTCAGGCATACCTAGAACAGGGTTGGGCGTTTGAAAACCCCGAGGCCATTGAACAGGTGCGCTTAATTTACACGTTTCTTCGGCTAGGCTATTCAACATCTGCCACATTTAGTGTGTTGCCGAAGGTTGGACGGAGAAGATTCAGCACCAGAGCTCCGAGGGCTGTAGGATCGCGGGTCGGGTCAGAGTGAACAGGGTCACAGGAAACTTTCACTTCTCCCCAGGACGCTCATTCGTCTCCAACAAGGGCCACGTCCAGGATCTCGTCCCATATCTTAAAGACGGCAATCACCACGACTTTGCGCACCACATTCACGAATTCCACTTTGAGGGCGATCGTGAAGGGGAGAACGAGTGGCGCAAAAAGGTCGGGCTCGAAGCTCATCCTCTGGACGATGTTACGGCACATGTGAGTTACGATAGTGTTGATTATTGTATTGTCATAACTCACGGTCTTGTTATATCAGAGCGAGGTATCAGACTACATGTTCCAATACTTCATGAAGGTGGTGTCTACTGAGTTCAAGCATCTCGATGGAGATATCGCAAGTTTTGTCCTATCCCCATGTATCCGGCTTACTTTGTTTACACTTGCGACGAAAGGCACGTTCCCATCAATACTCGGTCACCTCTTTCGAGCGTGATCTCAGCCGTGGAGACGCTGTTGAACGCGACTCGCACGACACACTCGTTGGTCACAATGTCAAAGGTCTCCCCGGAGCTTTTTTCAATTTCGAAATCTCGCCGTTGATGGTGGTGTATCATGAGACAAGGCAGACGTTTATGCATTTTATTACTTCGTAAGTACCTCTATTGTCTAGAATGATGCTGGTTGCTCACTACGTTCTAGGCTGTGTGCGATCATTGGGGGTGTGTTGACGCTTGCGACTATCGCTGATTCGGTTGCGTTTGCGGCGATAGGGCCAGGGAAGTCGAGCTAATCTAGTGTCCTCAGCCGGAAATTGTTGTGTGTTCGAGAATTGGCTTCATCGCGTGTATGGTACATAACCTTCCATGGTGTCGTTTCCCATCTTAATATTCTTCTTCAAGGCAAGCAAGGGACCAACCGCAATTAGCATGAGTTTGAAACACTCGGGAAGAAGACCAATGTGAATGCAATGAACAACCAAAGCCGAATTCATTTATGAAGCCGTAGTAGGGCTGTATCTGTTCAGAATGTAAAATCAACTTCATTAGCCCTTGCTCTTCGTCGATTATGCCCAAGGGTTGACCCGTGCGGCGACTGTCTCAACCAACCAGCCTCTAACCGTCGAATGTCGCCGACAAGCTATGGAACGGTGAATCCGACTCACGGCTACACCCGTTGAAATAATGGCCGTATCGATCGATGGCCGTAGCTACCTCCGAGTCTGTAGACGACCGAGAATTGGATGGCCCAGTTGGTTGAGATCATACCTCCACAAACCATTCCACGTGACCGTATACCGGCGATGTCTTATGCGAGGTTAACGGTAACATGTTGCACAATATTTTTTCTAAACGATTTCTAGCGCTTGAATCCCAGATAGCCCAGTCACTTCTGCGTTCCCCTTCCGCATGGTCCCGTGCTCTGAAGACGCGATTATATCCGGAACGCTTCGCGCGCTTTAGGCTGAAATAATGCGACGTCTGGAGGTGCAATGCTACCGAAGTTGGAGACTTGGGGAATGTAGGCAATTCCGCCATTCGGGAAGTAGAACCGAGCTGATTTCTCTCGACGATATAATTTTGCGCTAATTCGGCCAATGATCTGAGGTTGTCGCAATTGCATCTAGCCTTGTCGTGTTTCGGGTTGTGCTGCCAGATGAAATATGGCGCTTGATTGGCATGGCGTGCCTTGTTTGGAGACGAGTGTGATGGCATTTGATTCCAGTCCTCGCCAGGCGCCATGGCGATGAGTGAAACCCTGTGTTGCTGCTGCCAGGGGTCCCAGCTATCGGATGTGAGAACTTCGTGCTCCATCATTACAACACTCATTGAATGGACCTAAGCCCGCTGTAGCAGGGGGTGACCGGGGGTATGTCCTGGTTCGAGGCAGTGCCTGTGGCAGTCTATTCTCTTCCACCACCTCTCTTCCCCGTCCCCACCACACAACTGCTTTGTACCCATCAGGGTCCATTTGCCATGCGGTCAAGATTGTTGGCTCGGGAGCACCCCTCGCTTGCGAACCAGCCCCCGGCAGCCAGTAAAATGTAAAAGCTCAAGGTATTATATATGCAGATCGGATCGGAAAGTTTACCACCAGCTCCTAGATCATTGTTTAAGTTGCCGTTTTTCGAACGAGTGAAAGCGTGGGCATCGAAGCGGTTGTTCTCCGGTGGGGCGCGTACCTGGATATGTCGCAAACCACCCACGTCTATCTCTAGTGGCCGTAGGTTTTTATTCAAGTGATTGCGCCATTGTATATGCTGATTATTTCTGGAGAAATCTTGACAAATCCGTACGAAACTTTTAATCGGGGTTTAAACGGCGTCGAGGACGCAGAAACCGAGCTCGAACCTAATAACTCTGACGAGGCCAACGACACCCGTGTTCTTACTGAACGTTCCGAACCTTGGACAGCAGTAGTACCAGCTAGGAGAGAACCCAGTCGCACGGTTTGGATCATTGACACATGCTTTGCTACGGATCTTCTTGGGTCAAGACCAATGTCAAGCAGCAGGAGCCCGGCCGTTCAATTGTTCCGAGAGAGAGGCTACTCTGTTCACTCAATAGATGTCGAGCACTTGGGTCGAGACACTTTCCTCGCTCGGATCGCGTATTTGCTTGCGACTATGCGCAGCGGTGACCAGCTGGTGTTGTACCTTCAGGGACACGGCATAGCCGGCGAACCCACAGATACACCCCATCTAGTTATCCAATCCGAAAATTTTGATATTCCCGCCGATTTGTGGGAACGCACCATCCAAGCAAACGCGCAGTCTGGTACAAATGTTGCCACGATTGACATGGATCGGTTATCTAGCGACCTTTCGCAACGTGGTGTTACTCAAGGGAACCTGAGCGCCGGCGGTCCTGGTTCCGATGCCCACTTGGGTGCTACACGTATTACCATTCCCTCATGGCCGCAGGGCCAGCAGGCCGATGGCTCAACATTTGAAATCCAGCTCCCGGAGACTCCGGAATACTATAGTGATTCAATTGAAATGTTGAGCATTGCCCTAGACAGCATTTCTGAAATCATGTCTACTATCTGAGGTTGATTATCTATCGGTTTCGACTTTTAAATCTGTATTATTTTTTATTACCCACCGGTCGTATTGTACAAATCAACGCAACGCAGCGTCGAAGAGGCGAGCTCAGGGTGCGTAGAAGGTGGAGGTACGAACAATGCCCTAGAAGCGGGATAGCCATAGAAGTACAAGCTGAAAATAATCTGAGTTCACACCTCACGAGGGGCCGCTGTTCACACTCAGGTGCTTCGGTATGGGAATCTCACAGGAGGCACGGTTCAAGATCGTCTCCACAAAATAGCACTAAGTGTCTCCAGCAGCGGGCCGGATCAAGCGCATCGATGTGAGGTTACACAGATGATGTACAAACCGACGACAGTGGGTGTGACGAGGGGTGATAAGGGGGCGGGTGGTGGTGAAAGTTGAGCGGGTTCGTTGTAGAGACACCAAAGAGAAAACTCAGGATCGAAGCCGAGTAATCGGGGGGCGGGGACGGAGATGGAGGTCATGATGTCAAGACTAGTTGTTGATAAGAATTAGCCGGCATGAGGTGTGGTCACATGACCGCCTGTGATTATTTGAAATCCGACAAAAAGTCAGACCGACTCTGCTCGTTCTCGAACACCACACCATGACAGAAAACGGGAACGACCTCCGTAACCGGAAACCCGCAGCGTCCGCGACACCTTCCTCGGTGGGAAAAGAGTCCGACGCGCGACTAGATAAGCATGAGACGTGCGTCTGCCTTTTTCCGTGAATTGCGCTCGTGTTCGCCAGCTGACGTTTTTTCCGTGGTCTAGATATGAGTTTGGCGGACCCATTGGCGTGACGGCAATGATATTCGGCTTTCCTGTGCTGATGTACTACCTCTGGATCTGTCTCTGGTTCTACGACGGCCAACTCGTCCATCCGAGCTCCTTCGCGGACTTCAAGCCATTTCTGGAGCGAATGTGGGGACACGTTGTCCAGGTACGTTTGCCGTGTCCTCTCGCCTCTTTTGATCTGCTAATGTACGGCCGGTTCCACTGCAGGACGCGTACCCGACGCGCCACGCATTCAACATGTACACTGCACTCATGGTCTTCCAGCTCGCCCTCGCGTTTGTCATGCCCGGTTACATTCAGGAAGGCCTTCCCGTACCCTCGCTCAACTATAAAACTCTCAAATACAACTGCAACGCTCTTGCTTCGTTCTATGCGACGCTCGTTACGTGTGCCGCGCTTCACTGGACTGGGATCTTTAGGTTGACCGAGATTATCGATAACTTCGGAGAACTCATGACGGTTGCGATGATCTACGGGTTCGTCGTGAGCTTTGCTGTCCATTTTATCACCGTCGCGCGCGGCGAGCAAATGCGCATGAGTGGGAACTTTATGTACGATTTTTTCATGTGAGTTTTCGGCCCCTTCCCGTTTCATTGCGACACGCTAATCTTCCCTCACAGGGGCGCGTGCTTGAATCCTCGTATTGGGAGTGTCGACCTAAAGATGTGGGCCGAGGTCCGTATTCCCTGGGTTTTGCTTTTCCTCATTGCCGTTTCGGGTGGGTGCAGGCAATACGAGACTTATGGATACGTCACGCCTGTACGTCGGTATTGTTATTTTTGGTGAATTTTGCTGACAAGATTTGTAGAACATGGCATTCATGATCCTCGCTACCGGTCTGTACATCAACGCGTGCGCCAAGGGTGAGGAGTGTATCCCTCAGACTTGGGATATGTTCCACGAAAAGTGCGTCCACCTCACAGTCGTACCGGCCATCCGCTGACAGCTTGTGTTAAACAGGTGGGGATTTATGATTATCTTCTGGAACTTCGCCGGTGTACCCTTTGTGAGTTCTGCTATTCTGCCTGCTTGTACGGTTGACCAACGTTTCTCGATTAGACTTACTGCTACTCGATTGTCTACATGGCCTCGCACGACCCTTCAATGTACCGTTTCTCCACTCCGACCTACGTTGCACTCTATTGCACCTTGTTGACTGCATACTACATGTACGTCTCTTGTTTCCACCTCCATTTTCATACCTAACGCCTCTACTCGCAGCTTTGATACCTCCATGTCGCAAAAGTCCCGCTTCAAAATGCAGATGCAGGGCACGTACGAGCCCCGGTGGACGTTCCCACAGCTCCCGTGGGGCACGATCGAGAACCCGACTTATATTCAGACTGCGCATGGAAATAAACTGTTGACGAGTGGATGGTGGCAGTTTGCGCGCAAGCCGGTACGTCCAGCTTTGTGGTTCCGTCGTGCGATGTAGGAGGTTGATGGTATCTCGGGTGGATAGAATTATTCGGCCGACTGGGTACAGAGCTTGACGTGGGGCTTGTGCGTTGGATTGTGCTCGCCGATTCCGTACTTTTATTCTTTGTTTTTCTTCACAGTCTTGGTTCACCGGTGTGTTTTCTAACCCGATAATCCCTATTCCAACTAATCATTTTCATATAGATGTGGTCGCGACTTCGAGAGGTGCGAGAAGAAGTACGGGAAGGACTGGGAGGAGTATTGTCGGATTGTACCATGGAGGTTCATCCCGGGCATTTACTAGGTGCTAGGTAGCCGGTGATGTAAGCTAGGGGGCTGGTGTATGTATGTATCTGATACGTGTGTAATGCTGGATTTACCCTAGTCACCTGTCTGTTGCCTTGTCCGTTTCATCGAGACATTCGTGCGTGGCTTCTAACCGGGCCGGCCCACATGCTCGCTGTTACGCCTGCAAACGGTGGCGCTACTTGAATATGCATCGCGCTCGGGGTTGCTTGAGAGCCCGTTGTTGTTTTCGGTTTCTGTTCCTATGACCTTTGGCCGCCAAATCCGCCCGAGCACATAAGCAGTCAGGAATGATCGAGAGTGCTGCGAGTGCTGTAAGCTATTCCCCGGGTAGCTTGCACTCAGGAGTGTGTGCTTCATGTACTTACCAGAATGCAGTCCAATCGAGCCAAGTGAAAGTGCCCGGTATATGCATAGTACTGCTCAGAACAAAGTGTAGAGTATAAACTCAGCAAAAACCCCAGACATAATGATACCAGGGGTTGTGTAACTAAGTAATTCCCTGGTATTCCCCTCAGTCACCAAGATGAATTACACTGCAGGAACTCCACTGCTCAAACGTCACAGCATGCATTACCATAATGCAATCACGGCATGAAACCTACCTCAAACAAAAATAATTAAAAAATCGCATGGTAGTAGTTCAGTGGACCATGCGTGAGGTAGTTAAAATGCATGTGTATTGGATAACAAGGTACAGCATCAATATAAAACAGGGCAACAGAGGAAACCCCTACACATTCGAATCAGTTGACCCCTCTGAGGTCCGGATTTATATCCACCGTACAAGAATCACTTGGCACGCAAGAGTGCGCCAGAGGGGCGTTCACCCGCCCAACCGAGCAGAGCACGTATCCACCTTTCATGCTATCCCTCGCCATATACGTCCAACCACATCGGAGAATAGCATTCCGAACGAGGGTCCGAGACGGGCGTCCGCCATGCCGTTGTTGTGTGGTTGTCGATAGACCTGAGTGAGAGCGAGAGGTATCCAAGGAGAGTGGAATATGTACCACGTTAACGCCAATTGTGTGTCCCTTGAGGTCCTAAGTGGCCGAGGGAAATTGTGAGTATGAGATAAATCGGGTGAATTATGAAGATTTTCACATACACGCATCGTTTGACACAGACCAGAATGCAGTGGACACGCTGGGCTTGACATCTATGTGTTCAGAGCGAGTCTGCCGGGACCCGGGTCGGAGATCGGAAGTATCGTTGAACCAGCCAAGTGCCAAAAAAACCATCATGTCGCGAGGTGTAGCCTCGGCTCGAGTAGATCCCAGATATTTGAAAGGCTAGTGTGGGAGTTTCGCAAGATAGGAAGTATAGGTGGAATCGCGAATGACCCTAATACAGCATGTAACGGTCTATCAGCAAACTTCGCCGTATCTCTTGTTGCCATGAAGTTGTTTTAGGACGGTAAAGAGCGTGACAAGAGCCGAGAAGACGATCCCGTTTCGGTTAGCCAACTCCAAGGTGTTAGTCTCGCCTAGCTAAGAAAACTCGACGCGTCCCACGTTACCTAGATTCTAAATAGAGCGCGGAATGGTTTGTCGCGCGCATCCCGAGCCCCTAGATGTCCTCCACGAGTGGAGCGCTCACTCCGATTACCCTTTGTCGGGGCGAGCGAGGTAAAAATCCCTCTAATAGTGAGGAAAACCGGCCTGCGAGCCGAATATCGAGCATATTTCGCTATGGATGTTTTTAATGCTTCACAAGGTAGGCCCACCAAGCAAGAGGTCTCGTAAACTGGGAGGAGGGCATCACGATATGTATCTATCCTCATTCGGCGGCCGGCCACATAGCCTCCGGGTTGGCTAGCGGAGAGAGTGGAAGCTAGTACGCTTGTCCACGTCGCAGCTCGAGATAGAAGCCTGGAAACCGCGATGCTCGTAGGCCCAGGAGAAGGTGGTGGATGGCGAAGGTGTGGCCACTTGCAAGGTATTAGATGAAAAGTCGTGCACAGATTTAACTGCACTACGAGAGCGGCCACGAGATGAGGCGTGTGCAGAGCTATGAATATATCCACGTACGGCTTGAGCCTGCCGGGCCCTAGATAGCTGGCGAACGAAAACAAAATGAAAATCATAACCCAAGAATACAGATAGGCATCCAAGCTTTGCAGCCCTCCTGGCAAGGCAGGCACGTTTCTCTGGAGTCTCGAGATTAGAATCCAGTCATTTGGGCAAGATTGGTGGTGGGGGGTTAACGCAGGACAAGTAGCGTCATGTCAAGTACAGAGTGGGATGTTAAGTGGATATTCGAGACAGGAGGGCTGTGATAATCGTGGCGAAGGTGGTGGTCCAGCAGAGCCTGGTGGACCAATTGGCAATTACCTGCGTGCCCAATCCCCAATAGCGAGACCCGGCGCTAACCTCCAGTTGTAGAGGTAGACAACTTGGGCGACGCACGGGAAGAGCAGGGCAGTAGAACGTCGTCTGTGTCCACGGTAGGTTACGCCAAGCTCAGTCTGTCCCCGTGCGAGCGCCAGAATCGGGACAAACAGGCACAACCCGGCCGGGTGCCACTTATCACCGCTCGGATGCAATTCTGAGCGCTCAAGTCAACCTCGACAACGTTCGGTGCTTGACCCGGGCTCGCTACTCGGCTTACGTCGCTGTAACCTCTTGGTTGGGTGTCAGGCACAATGCGTCATCGCTCACAAGGTTCGTGCTTGACCCAGCCGAAACGTAACCCGCAACCCTGCTGACTGCCCTACGCAGAGATCAGGCCGGGGCCAATGACATCTCGGTGTCCCGCTCGCTTAAAGGTTCTCGTGAATCATGAGGAGCTGTTTCTACCGTCAAATATCAAAGGCACCGGACGTGTAGCGTCATCTAGTTACGCTATTTCACGCGCAAGGCACCAGCGCCAGGCGAGAATTGGTGCGTTTCGAGCGACATGGGCGCTTGGCTTGCTCACCAAGTATATTTATTTCGCTCGTAGAACCTGGCAGTCTAGAGGGCGCCAAGATCATTCTATCCGATCCACAACGGGTGAGTCTGCAGAGTAAAATCAATTTGTACATGTTCACAGCCGAGACGTAGGGCAAAAACGTGGCAAGAAACGCGCCAGTCGGCAAGCCACTCGCCGGGCACCCAGCTACCCGTGTCTCGTTCTCGCCTGAGGGTCACCGCATTGTCTCTGGTTCACACAACTACACAGTGCGAGTATGGGATACAGACACAGGCGCTCCAATCGGCGAGCCACTCACAGGTCACTCAGACTCGGTTACATCTGTTGCGTTCTCTCCCCACGGTAACCGCGTGGTCTCCGGCTCGTGGGACCAAGGTAACCCGTTCATTTTCTCTCTGCACGATCCAGGTCTGACTCTTCCTTCCTGACCTGGGTCCAGATCGCGAGAAAGAGTTACTGCTCTGAGCCCTGCCTGGGTGTCGACGTACCTGTCGGAGGAAAAGGGATTTCTGTGGTTCGAGCCTGCGCTTCCTCCGGGGTTGTTCAGAACTATTTGGGCAGTACTCTCGCGCTGACGCGCCAATAATCGATAGTTTTCTTGTGGATATCCATTCACCGCGTTTTTCACACATCGGAGACACTCGCCAATCCATTGTCTTTGCTCAATATTTAATTCTGTCGCTGAGTTTAGAAATGCATTGCATTATGCCTAGACGGGAGCTTGGGGGCTACGAACCCAGGCATGCCGAGTGGATCGAGCGGACGGACGGCTTCAAGGCACGATGGTAGGGCGGTTTTGCTCGGAGGTTTGCCGTCATGGCTGGGTTCCAGCAATGCGAACCTAACCATGATATTCAGATTTTCGTGTGATTTATGTGTATGACGTCACGGGGTTCGTCAAGTTAATTTCCAAAAGGATCGGCGGTGGCAGTGCCAGAAACGAGCCAGCGATCGAGTTGGTTTCTCGTTCCCTTGATCGACGAATTTTAACTTTTCTGGTAGATATTTAAACCCTCACGGACCGAAACATATATCAAGACCAAACCATGCATTTTATTCACGTACAAGCGTCACATGGTACCCAAAAGTACGCCGGAGAGACATGTACTCATTCAACCGCACAAGGCAAGTATCCGTCAGTCATAATACCTACCCGGCTTCATATCGTTGTCGATGGGATGCGGGCGTGAGAAGTGGTGGGTAGGGAGAGCAAAAGTGTGCGTCACGCTAAAACCACCGTTGTGTCCGCTGCGGGAATCCTAAATGACTGGTTGAGCGAAACGGGATAAGCCTAGAATCATAAAATTACTCACATGAAGCCAACGCTAGACGCGCTCGTCAAGTGAAACGGTTGAGCCGGTCATAGTTTCGAATCCGCGCCACGGAAGTCTGGAAAGGTCGAACCAGAGGGTCGGGTGCACAGTAGTGAACCAGTTGAGTAAAAACGTGGGCCCAACCAGGTCCCCCGGGTTGTTGTAAACAGCATAGTGGTTTCGAAAAATCAGAGCCGCAAGGACAAGTCGGATGAAGCGAGTAGCAGGTCCTGGAGATCGTCTCGTTTCACCCGACTTGCTCCTGGCCGTGTTTTCTCTAATAACCAACCCAGGGAACCTCAAGCGTTTCCCGCGACACCTAAATCCACAATAGGAGAGACGGCTCAAGGTAATTCGTATGATCCACTCGACGGCCGCCACGAACGGGTTGCCTCGCCCGTTTAATCGTTGTCTGAGCATATCGGGTGAATAGCAGGTCGGGAATAGAGATAGAACCAATCGGCGAGTTGAATACCAAGCCTACACCGTGCCAATCTCGTCCAGCGCCCCGTAGCATCAGTCCATCGAGCGACGAGTCCTGTCGGTCGGCATGTGAGGGGAGACATTGCGTGCACAAGGATCGCCATCCAAGCCACCCGATCCCCTCGACAACTAGCCAACCAGTCTCTAGGTGAGTTCCGCGGCCACCCTGGTGGCCTTGATTGTGTGGGGCTCGGTCCATGGTCCAGGAGAAGTCGTCATAGGTCAAGGGAGGATAGTGGATTGGCGGTGGTACTGGGCGAGGAAAAACCGGATGTCGACGGGGTGCCGCGTCCGGCGCGTACGACGAAGCTCGCCGAACCATAATCGAAATATATTTGGAGGATGCCTAGAAGATGGAGCGAATATGGTGCCCGTATCTCCCATCCGTAACTGGAGCAGGTATGGACGGGGTGACAGCGACTGAGCGTAGTATTAACGTCGGAAATGATATACGAATTAGCGACGTACTCGATCCGTGTCTTCAAGCTTCCGCGACAGACAAGCTCGCCCGGCGCGACGAACCTTTGGGAGGTTCATGTCACGGCGAGATTTAAGATGCAATAACCGGTTACATCGGGTGGGGAACCTGGGTGTGCAGACATTCAACGTCAAGCAACTCACCAAATAGAACACTGATATAGTTCTACCGGGCTCCGCAAGTTGCTTTGCGGGGCGTGCACCACATGGCACGGCGGCAAGAATAAAGGTAACGGGAGTGAAAGGTTCCAAGGCAACGGGGGAGGTGGTGGTTGAACCAGCAACAATCTACATCCGCCGTTCCGGATCGGACCTTGTGGTGCGAGCACGTCCTGGCTGGCGGATGCATTTTGCCGATCACACTCTCAACTCATCCCCACCAGTATTCACGACACCAAATCACTAACCGCAAAGAGCGAGCGACTACTATCGCTATGTCCCGACAGCCTCCCGCCGGACGTCCGAACAGGAGTCCACACCGTATTCAAGGTTCGTTCTCAGCCTTCCAATAACCCTTCACCCAGCGCTTATGATCGCTTTCTAGAAATCAAGCTAGATCCACCGACCTCCGAGTACCCAATCAGCCTGAAAGTCTTGGTTGACGGTACCGAAGAGTTTCGTCTGCCGCAAATTGCGCCGAATCAGCCATTGCGCTGGACAGATGTCCGACCTTGGTGCGCTTGCGTTGCAGACTATTCACTATATGCTCATCATCCACAAACAGCTATGTATTGGAACAGTCTGAAATAACCATCCGAGTATATGAGAAACATTGGTTTGACCAACCACGCGTCGCATCCGCACGTTACCTGGTGTCGAGCGTTGAGGGCGAGCGCGAAAC
>WSLN01000538.1:0-13263 GCA_019677355.1 Ceratobasidium sp. 370
TTCTCACGAGAGGAGAGTTGACGAGGTAAAGCAAGCTGAGATCTTCAGGCTTGCTTTCCTAGGTATATATACTGCTAGGTACATGGCCGTGCGTAAAGCAGTACATACATGAGTCAGAGAAAAGGGGGGGGACTCATGGCTGTTGGTGTGGTGGCGTGAGTCAAAGAAGTCCAAGAAGTGAGCAGTGAGGAAAGTGAGCATAGCTGTCTGATCAGGCTTATGTAAGGAGCAGGGCGGCATCCAATGTTAGTAGGTGTCACGTTAGTCATAGTCACAAGACCAGGAGGGGGGAGGGGGGAGCATTGGTAGGTAAGAACACTTCCCCTTATGACATAATCGGTCAGGTGACTTGGAGGTCGTGAGTTCGATTCCTGAGTCAAGACCAAGGGAGGAGGGCTCACGACAATTACTCTTTTACCTTTTCCCCCTGTTATATAATGCCTATAACATATCCCTAATAACACTCCATAATTATGCTGCATAAATCACACCTAGTTACACCAAGTAATTACCTGTACAAATTACCCCTAATTACACCTGAAGATTCGGACTAATTACACACACAATCTTGGCCTAATCATGCAACTATACATGGTAATATTGTTCTGCTAATCTATTCAGGCACTTCTTTCATCTAATAGATGATGCAGAAAGAGAAGCTAATTAATCATCTGATCACATCAAGGATGATGGACAATTAATTCATTGATCAATCAGAGAATAAACATTCAATTGATGAAGCAATTACCAATAGACTGTTTGGGTACTCAATTAGGTAAGCTGTTCAAGCTTGAACCTTTCTTTATCTGGAGTGAGGGTTCCATTGGTAATAAACATGGTACATCAAAGGTTACAAGAGCAGAAAAAACTAAGAGGAGGGAGGAGAAACACAAGCAAATGTGACAGAACAATCCCGAGGCTGATACAAACAAGTGAACTAACACAACACGACATGTGAGGCTTACTCACTGTCACAGAGGAGTTGAGGTTGGTCAGCAAGAGTGGTGGATCGATGTGAAGAGTGAGACAGGATTACCAAAGATCACAGCACACTGAGACAGGGGTGAACACAACCAGACAGACCAAGGAGGGGGGGGTTATATAGAGTTGGGCACATCAATATGGACACACACAAAACAGGCACTGCCAGAATGGTGCAATTAGTGTGCAGCCATGTGCCCATGTGCCTTGGCACCCATGTTAGGGTCAGGCATGTCCAGATGGACATGGGCAGCTCAGGTAATCAGCTGGCATGGTTCCTGATCCTCAAGCAAAGTGCCCACATATGTCATGACTTATATAATAAGCATAATGGATAGCAGGGATTTTACTTGTGTTTATATATTTTATCCAAAGCCAAACAAAGCACCTTGTGGATCATGTGACCTAAGCACCTGGCTTAGTCAGCAACTTGCCATATCAGCTTTACAGCCTTGTAACTAGTGGTGAGTGGCAAGTGACTAAGCAAGTCACATGATCTCCAATAAGCCCCCAGCTTAGTCAGCAACTCGCCAGCACAACTTCACACCCTTGTAACTAGTGGCAAGTGGCAAGTCATTGTCCTGTTGAGCTGTTGACTTGGTTGTTATGGCAGAATTCTGCTATTGGTAGCCACTTGACCCAGTCGTCTTGGTTATGGTTACAAAAGCTTCAGAGATAAGCTTCTAGCCATTGATTGGTTCGTTCAGCTAATCCATCCATCTGTGGGTGATACACTGTAGAGAATCAGGGTTCTTCCCCTAGTCGTCAGTAAAGTGCCTTTAGGAAGTGGCTATTGAAGGTTGGGCCTCTGTCAGAAATGGCCACTTTGGGTATTCCATGGTGTTTCCATACTTCCTTGATGAAGATGTCCACTACCCCTTCGGCGTCTGTTGACTCATGGCAGGGGATGAAATGTGCCTGTTTCGAGAATCGATCGACTACCACGGAGATGCTATTGAATCCTTCCAATTCTGGTAGTTTCACAATGAAGTCATAATTGACTTCCTCCCATGGTTCGTTTGGGAGTTCGATGTTCTTAAGTGGGTTCTCTTGTCTCTGGGTCTTGGCCCTCGTGCAGATTTCACATGAGTCTATGTATGCATTGACTTTTAATTTCATGTTTGTCCAGTAGTATCACCTGGCAACCAGTTCAAGGGTCCTTGTTCTTCCTTGATGACCTGCCACAGGTGAGTCATGGTGCATGGATAGAATGCACTTCCTGATTTCTGGGTCATCTGGTACTACTATGGCCTCATTGTACCAGAGTAGATGTCATGACCTAGTGGGATGTGACGGAGTGATGAAGTGGCAAAGGTGGAGGTGGCAAGCTAAGGCCTGGTCTTGTGGCTGAGAGTTAATGACGACATAAGGACGACAAGGCTAATGCGAAGTGAAGACTAAGGCCAATAAGACTGAGAGTGGTTGAAGGAGTATGTTGGAGTGATGCTGTGAAGTGGTTGGCTGTGACAGCCAGACTGATGAGTCCCGCTAGGGAGCTCAGGCGAAGGGATGAGCAAGACAAGGTGTAGCAAGCTGGGGAATCCAGGCTTGCACACTGCTGTATATATGCCACTAGCTAAAAGCCAAGCCATACAGAGGGGACTGTGGGTGCAGCGTCGGCACAGAACGCGCATACCTGCGAGTCATACAAAGCGCAGCTGTGAATGGCGTGTACACTGAGCCAGAAACAGAGAAGCAAGAAGGCCTATGCGGCCTAAGGCTGGTGGCGAGGTGGGTGAGCCACGAGAAAAGTTGGGGGTAAGTGGAGTGAACTCACAACATTCCCCCCCCCCAAAAGTGATCATCTCAAAGAGAAGACAAGCACCAGTGTCCAAAAAAGGGAGAAAGAAGAAAAGAAGAAGAAAAAAAAGAGAAGACAGGTACAAAACATCTAGATACATCTCCCCTTTTGGGAGGCTACCTTAACTGGGGTGCATGGTAGCAACGTCTGGTTACCCTCTACACTAGGGAGCCCAAATGCTTGTCCATGCCTTTACAGGACCGATTCGCCATCCTCCTCCTTGTGCCTGTCCCAGGCATGCTGGTCAAACCACTCCATGAGCCTTGACGTCTTGCCCTTGGTTGTGAGGGCCCAGAGTTGTCCGGTGGGGATCTCCTCAATCTCCTTGTGGTACTGCTCAGGGACAAGCATTTTCCACTTGGCGACCATGTCCTCGACCCACTCCTCGGTGTGGTCAGCTTGGACCCACCAGGTGCCGTCGGCCTTCCACTCGATGGAGGGGAACTGCCCCTTCGACTTGGTGATGACCCCGTAGACAGAGTCGCCAATGCACCCTCAGGTGAGATACAGTTTCGTTTTCTGCATCTGCCATGAGCTATCGGGTTGTGGTCCATCACCCACCCACTGGAGGGGTCCTCGCTTTGGGTCGTGGAGGGTGTTACCCTCCCAGTCGCACCCCCATCGTTCATGGCAGGGGATGTACTCAAGGTCCACCTCGGGATCTAGTTCGTGGGTGTATCGTCGCACCTCATGGTAGTTGGTGACCGATCGCAGGTCTCGGATGTATGTCCCCACCCCCCAGGGGGCGGTGTCCATGGCCTCCCGGACCTCAAGGATTGGGCCCCTTAGGACCATGTCGGCCACCCGAGGTCCCCATTGCTTGAGTCAAGTGGCAGCTTCGAATCGTTTGGCCTCGGTGATCCTTCTGGCTGAGCGGTTGCTCCTTCCCCCTTTGACGAGGTGCTTGGAGGCAAGGGCAGATTTGACCGGGGCCATTGTAACTGAGGAGTAGTGGGAGTGGTGGTAGCTGGGTCGCTGTCACTGCTGGCCTTTCCCCTCTCCCTTTTATATCCCTTCGGTACAGGGGCCAAGGGGTACTTCTTGAGAAATCGACTCATGATCTCTCCCAGGTCCATAAATTTTTCAGCCTGCTCCCACGTGTTCTCGCTTGAGTCATATCCATCCCACTTGATTTCACACCATAGCCCCTCCTTTGTTTGCTGCCAATCCACGATTTCCTCCACCCTGTATTCCTCCTCCCCTTCTTCCATGATAATCAGCGGAGGTCAGGGTTGTTTTCAGTGGAAAGAGTCCTCCCTGTATGGGGTGAGAAGGTCGATATGGAAGACATTGTGAATGCGCATGGATTTGGGGAGTTCTACTTCGTAAGCATGGGTGGAGATCTTCCTGGTTATTTGGAAAGGTCCTGTGTTTTTTCGATCAAGCTTCTTTGAGGGTCGCCTCATTCAGATGTTTTTGGTGTTGAGCCATACTTGGTCCCCCACTTCTAGGCTGGGCGGTTCGGGATGTTCCTTTGTCTGCAGTTTCATTTTAGCCATTGCTTCGTCCCAGACTTCCTTCATGTGTTCTGCGATATCATTGGCCCTGGGGTTGTTACTTCAATGGTGGCTAATTTCCCAGGAGGGGTCTTGTCCATAAAGGGTCTTGAACGCTGTTTGTCCAGTGGAGGTGTTTACATGGTTATTGTGGCAGAACTCTGCTATTTGTAGCCACTTGACCCAGTCATCTTGTTTGAAATTGCAGAAGCTTTGTAGGTAATTTTCCAGTCATTGGTTTGTTTGTTCCGTGAGCCCGTCTGTCTGGGGATGGTATGCTGTAGAGAAGCGCAGTTGAATCTGTAGACATTTGTATAGGGCCTTCAGGAAAAGGAAGGATGGTCCCCTGTTGGAGATCGTGACCTCTGGTAGTCCATGGTGTTTGAAGACTTCCCTGATGAAGATTTCTGCCCCTGGGGTGTCGATGGACTTGTTGCAGGGTATGAAGTGTGCTTGCTTCAAGAAGCAGTCTATCACCACGAGGATACTATCAAACCCCTGAGATACAGGTAATTTTACGACAAAATCATAGTTGATTTGCTGCCAGGGTCATTCTGGGAGCTTGATATTTTTTGGTGGGTTTGCTGTGTTGCTTTGTTTGGACTCAATGCATATTCGGCAGTTGTCCACATACGCGTGTGTCTCCTGTGTCATTCCTGCCCAGTAGTATCGCCGTTTGATGAGTTTGAGGGTTTGTTCGCACCCTTGGTGACCTGCGATGGGGGAGTCATGGTTTTCCCAAAATATGGCCTTTTTGATTTCGAGGTCTTTCAGTACCACAATGGCACCATTGTACCAGAGGAGTCCCTCCTTCCATTCGTATCTCTGACATCGCTTTTGTACACTGGGTGGGAGCCTATCCTTTTGCTGGGTGTTCATTAGGACCAGTTCAAGTTCTTTGTCCTCCATTTGTCCTTCTTGGATTCGTGTTTGGATATCGTCTTGTCCTAGTCCTACCCTGAACCCCTGGAAGAGTTCTTCCTTAATCATGACTTGTTCGTGGTTGGGAACATCTTCATGATCTGATCTTCGTGACAAGGCATCTGGTTTCTGGGACTGCTTTCCTGGTTGATAGACAATGATGAAATTGAAGGATGCCAGTTCGAGATACCATCGTGCATGTTTTCAGTCCATGGGTTGCGCTTCCTTCCAGTATTGGAGGTTACAGTGATCTGTGTAGATTGTGATGGGGTCTTGGGTATCCTCGAGGTAGAGCCACCAGTGTTTCAGGGCCTCAACAATCACAAGGAGTTCTTTGTTGTACGTGTCGTAGTTCTGTTGGGCCAGGTTAAAGCTTTTGGACAAGAAAGCGATGGGGTGTGGTTTGCTGTCCTCTTTTCGTTGACTGAGGATGGCACCCATTGCTACTCCCGAGGTGTCAGTTTCCAGGATGTAGGGTTGCTTTGGGTCTGGGTGTGCGAGTACAGGTTCTCTGGCAATGGCCTCCTTGATTTGTTGGAAGGCTTCCTGTTCTCTCTCTTCCAATTTCCAGGCTTTTACCTTTTGGGTTAGGTCGTGAAGGGGTCTGGCAATTGTGCTGAAGTCCAGGATGAATCTTCTGTAGAAGTTGCAGAATTCTAGGAACGCCTGAACCTGCATTACTGTCTTGGGTTCTGGCCAGTCGAGGACATCCTTGACCTTCCCTTGTTCCATGGAAATCCCCCCTGGGGTGATCATGAGTCCGACGTAATCTGCAGTTGTGACTCTGAAATGGCATTTTTTGGGTCAAACAAAGAGATGGTTCTGTCAGAGTCGCTCTAGGACGAGTTGCACATGCTGGGTATGGTCCTCATCGTTTTGGGAGAAGATTAGGATATCATCTAGGTATATGATGACAAAGACCCCTCGGTTGTCAGCCATTAAGTTGTTCATGAAGCATTGGAATATGCTTGGGGCATTTTTTAGGCCAAAGGGCATGACGACATATTTGAAGAGTCCATCTTTCATTCAGAAGGCTGTTTTCCATTCGTCTCCTTCTTTGATACAAGTGTTGTTATACCCCCATCTAAGGTCTAGTTTGGTGAAGACCTTGGCTACTTGGAGTTGTTCGATGAGGTCTTTGGGGAGAGGGATGGGGAATTGGTCACTGACTGTGATGTTGTTGATTGTTCAGTAGTCTGTAATGAGTCACAAAGACCTGTCCTGTTTCTCCATGTAAAAGCAGGGGGCAGCAATGCTTGATTTGCTCAGGCATATCTTTCCATCCTTAAGTTCTTGTTCCAGAAATTTCCAGAGTTGCCTAGCCTGATCTGGAGACATGGGATAGGGTTTTGCTGGTTTGGGTAGTTCTGCTCCTTCCTTGAAGGGGATGGCACAGTCATGTGGTCGGTGTGGGGGTTGTTCCTTGAATTTGTCGGCATCAAAGACGTCTGCAAAGTGCTGGTACTTGGGTTGAATGGGGGTGTCATCTGTAATTTCTCCTGCTGCCCTTCCTTTTTTGTCCTGGAATTTAATTTCCATTGTTCTCCAGGAGATGTCAGGATCGTGTTCAGTTAGCCATTCCTGTCCTAGTATGGCAGTGGTATCTCCCAGGGGCACGACATAGAAGATTCCCTTGAAATCCTTGCCTTCTAGGGTGAAGTTAAGGTTTTCTCGGAAGTGGATTTTCTGTGCTGTTTCATTTCCGTCAATGGCTATGACAGTGTGAGGGTGTGAAAGTTCGATAAGGGGGACATGGTTCTTTCAGGCGTAGGAGATATCCAGGAAATTGCAGGATGAGCCAGAGTTGATGAGTGTTAGAGTGGGTTCCATGATTCCCTCGATCATGATGTAACAGTTTGGGTTGTTATTAGATTTCTTGAGGTAGTATACATGTTTACAATCTGGGGTATTCCTGCCTACAGTTCAGTAGACTGCTCTAGTTTTCCGACTCTGAGGAGGTCGAGGTGTCGTCCTTGGGCTCCTCGATTACGGCTTCCTTTCCTTTGATGGACTCCTTGTCTCCCTGGTCTTCTTCACTCCACTTTGATCAGCATTCTTTTATCATGTGGCTTTTGCGACCGCACTTGAGGCATCATCCCTCTTTCTTGCGTCTATCAATGGTCACTTGCGAAACCCTTTTGGGTGTGTTCCCTGTGGTTGTGATTCATCTTTCGGGGGTTATGTTGGCTTTTCCTTTGATGGCTTCCTTTGTACCTCAGGTGGCATAGAGGATGTCATCCATTTTCATGGCGTACTCTATCCATTCTTCGAGCGTTAGACGGGAGACGTCTTGTAATATGGTCATGCAGAGGAGTTCCTTTTTGACGTTGTCTTTGAGTCCTCCCTTGAAATGATCGATTAGCACCTTGTCGTCCCAGTCTAGATCTTCCATGAGGGTTCGGAATTGGGAGGCGTATTCCAAAACAGATCGGGTTTGGAGTAGCTTTTGGATACTTTCTATGCCGCGGTCCCTTTTGATCGGATGTCCAAAGGCAAGTAGGAATGCCTTCTTGAATCCTGTCCAGGAGCATAGTGTCTCGTGATCTACCCTGTCTAAGAGTTTGCAAAGTAGGGGTTTTGCCCATAGAGATGCTGGTCCCTCTTTCATATTGACCAGGGTGGTTGAGATCTTGTTTTCTTCCATGAAGGCATTTGGGTAATCCCTGAAGTAGACCTCCATTCTCATCAAGAAGAGTTCGGCTTCGTCGTCCTTCCTTTTTCCCTCGAAAGCCTCCGGTTTCTTTGCTTTGGCTCCCTGTGGGACTTGTTTGGGTTCAGGGAACCTGAATTGTCAGTGGCGTTCCTGACGGGGTGTGCGGGAGTGGGATCAACGATCTGGGGAGCCTGGGGTTGATGGCAAATGACGGGGGGCACAATGTTTCGTTGTGTGGACTGTGGGGCTTCTGCGAGGGCAGTGTTGGTCATGATTTGATCCATTTTTTCTCTGAGAGTAGTCACTTGGTCACCGATGGCCAGTATTATGGCCATTGTGGTGCTGTTTTCCTCTTGCAGGTCCTTGATGACCTGGAGGGTTTCGTTGTTTCTCCTTAAAAGATCTTCGACCCAGGTTGGTGTTTGGTTTATCATGTTTTTGGGCTGTTATGCTTCTTGATGGGCTTTGTAGCTGTTGTTCACTGCACTGACAAGGTTATGCTCGATTTCTTTGATTTGTCAATTCAGGTTGGTGGCTCCTTCTGCAAAGTCTGCTAGCCTCCTCCGGACATGTTCTAGCCCTTCTTTTACTTCTTCCAGGTCGACTTCCTCCTGGACCTGTTGGGCTATTTCTGGTAAGAGAGGTAGTAGGGCAGCTCGAAGGGTGAGAACAATGTTCTGGAAACTGGGGTCTGCCTGTGGATCAAAGGGGGGTTCTTCTACTTGGGGCTGCGTGAGGGGCTGTTCTGGTGGCTGGTACTGGGGTGGGGCCACTGCCACCAGTTCTGGAAGATCAGGTTCAGGGTCAGTGGGAAGATGTGGGGCTGGCTGAGGTTGTGGTGGAACTGGTTTGTGCTCATTTTCTTCTTGTCTAGGAAGGGGTTGGGTGGCTCTTCGTGGTGTAGCTCGTGGAGTTCCTCTTCTTGAGTGAATGACCAGATATCGTCCTGCCAAGGGATTGTGTTGGTATTCAATTTCCTCGTCACTGGGTTCAGGTTTGATAAGGACTGATCCTGCACCCACTGCATTTTCTTGTTTGGGCCCGACACGCAGTTGGGGGAGTATTCATACCACGGGGGGTTCTTCTGCTTCCTCTGGTTCTGATTGTGGGACTTCTTCAAGGACGACAGTGGGTTCCTCTTCTTCTGGTAGTCCTCCCAGCATTGATTGCCATGAGTTTCTGGATTGGGTGCATTGTTCCCCATCTGTGACATTTTGTTCCGTGGGCATAGTTGGGGTGGAACCCCTGGTTCTGGAGAAGTCCCCCCCAAGGGCGGACTGTAGTCAGGTCTGGTACTGCGTTTGGTGGCTGTGAGTTGATCCTGGTCGGGATCCTTGTTGCGACATGTTGATGGTGACTTCCTTTGGTGATAGGATGACCATGGTGTTAACTCCAGGTTCGCGTGTAGAAGCTTGCTACACAATGTCATGACCTAGTGGGATGTGACGGAGTAATGAAGTGGTGAAGGTGGAGGTGGCAAGCTAAGGTGTGGTCTCGTGGCTGAGAGTTGATAACGACATAAGGACGACAAGGCTAATGCGAAGTGAAGACTAAGGCCAATAAGACTGAGAGTGTTCGAAGGGGTACGTTGGAGTGATGCTGCAAAGTGGTTGGCTGTGACAGCCAGACTGATGAGTCCCACTAGGTAGCTCAGGTGAAGGGATGAGCAAGACAAGGTGTAGCAAGCTGGGGAATCCAGGCTTGCACACTGCTGTATATATACCACTAGCTAAAAGCTGAGTCATACAGAGGGGGCTGCAGGCGCAGCATCGGCACAGAACGTGCATACCCACGAGTCATACAAAGCGCAGCTGTGAATGGCATGTACACCGAGCTGGAAACAGAGAAGCAAGAAGGCCTATGTGGCCTAAGGCTGGTGGCAAGGTGGGCGAGCCACGAGAAAAGTTGGGGGTAAGTGGAGCGAACTCACAACAGTAGATTCTCCTTCCAGGAATACCTTTTGGATTGCTCCTTGACCGAAGGGGGTAGTAAATCCGTTCTCTGCATCCTGTAAATTAGGGTTTCGAGGGATTCATCTTCCCCTTGGGCTTCTTGGATGGCGGAGATGATATCAATATCCACCTCTGCTTTGAATCCCTGGAATCATTTGGCAGCGATCATGGTTTGTGCTGGATTTGGTATATCTGCATGGCTGTGCCTCCTAGATACTGCATTGGACTTCTGGGATTGTTGTCCTGGTCAGTACACGATATTGAAATTATAGGATGCAATGATTCCATACCACCTTACGTGTCTTCTATTCATTTCTCTGGCTTCTTTCCAGTATTGCAGCTTGCAATGGTCCATGTACACTGTGATAGGTTCCTTCGTTCCCCCCAGGAGCAGCCTCCAATGTTGGAAAGCTTCAATGATTGCTAGAAGCTCCTTATCATGGGTATCATAGTTTCTTTGTGTGTTGTTCAATCCTTTTGACATGAAGGCAATCAGGTGTAGCCTCCCATCTTCCCTCCTTTGGCTCAGGATGGCCCCCATAGCTACCCTGGGAGCATCAGTCTTGAGGTAGTAGGGTTTCATTGGGTCCGGATGGACGAGCACCGGGTCCTTGGTGATTGCATCTTTGATTGCTTGGAAGGTGTCTTCCTCTGTCTTATCCCATTTCCACTTGAGTCCCTTCTGTGTTAGGCTCGTCAAGGGTTTGGCCAGTGTACTGAAGTCCCTTATGAATCATCTGTAGAAGTTTGTGAAGCCTAGGAAGGCTTGGACTTGTTTCACTGTCTTGGGTGTAGGCCATTCGATTACATCCTCGATCTTCTCTTTTTCCATGCAGATTCCTTCTGGGCAAATGATGATGCTGATGCAAGTCATGGTGGTGACAAAGAAGACGCCCTTTGTGGGTCATGCGAATAGATGATTTTCTCATAGTTGTTTCAGTACTTCACATACGTGTCCCACATGCTCTTCCTTGTTCTTTGAGTAGATCCGGATGTCATCCAGTTATACCACTACATATACATCCTTGGAGTCCCAGAAGATCTCATTCATGAATCTTTGGAAGACCGCAGGGGCATTCTTCAGCCTGAAGGGCATTACGACATATTTGTATAATCCATCTTTGGTTTGGAAGGTGGTTTTCCATTCATCCCCTTCTTTGATGCATACATTGTTATATCCCCATCTGAGGTCTCGCTTTGTGAAGATCTTTGCTTCCCTTAGCCTCTCTAGGAGATTGGTTTGTAAGGGGATGGGGAATTGGTTGCTGATGGTAATTTCATTTAGCTTCCAATAGTCTGTGACCAATCGGAGGGAGCCATCTTGCTTCTTCATGAAGAAACATGGTGCTGCAGTAGGTGACTTGCTAGGCCAGACTTTTCCATCCTGTAGTTCTTGGTCCATCATTTCTTTCAGGGCTTGTGCTTCTGCAGGTGACATGAGGTAGACCTTTGCTGGTCTTGGTAATTCAGCCCCTTCTTTGAGGTTGATGGTGCAGTCGTGTTTTCAATGCGGCAGAAGCTCTTTGAAGAGTTCTGCATCAAAGACAACTGAGAAGCCTTTGAAGTCTGCTGGAATTTTGTTTGTTTCCACAGCAGCCTTTCCTTGTAGGGTATTATTGTCCCTATACTTGATCTCCATGGTTCTCCAGGAGATGTCGGGATCATGTTCTATGAGCCATGCATTTCCTAGGATGACTTGGGTGTCCCCTAGGGGCATCACATCAAAGCGTGCTTTGAATTCCTTTTCTGCCAAGGTGAATTTGGTGGAGACTCGGAATCATACTTTTTCAGCAGTTTCTTGTCCATCAATGGCAATGACTGCTCGTGGGTGTTGAAGTTCGATAAGGGGTAGGGAATGTTTTCGGGTGAAGGTGATGTCCATACAGTTTCTGGACGATCCTGAGTCAATGAGGGTCTTAATGGGATCCATGATTCCCAGAATTGAGATGTGACTGTGGGGTGTATTATTGGCAGCTTTAATGTAATATACACATCTTGTATTCTCGGGTCTCTTCTTGCCTTCTGACATGGGTACAGGAGGTCGTCCTAGTTTTCTGACTCAGTGGAGTTTCCTTCCTCATTGACTTCTTTGATGGTCCCTTCTTTACCTGTTATGGGTTCTTCCTTAATATACTTCTTGGAGGGGCAGTTCTTGAAGAAGCGTCCCATTTTGCCACACTTGGTGCAGGCACCTCGTTTCTTGTGAGCATCGATAATATGTTGTGGGACCCTTTTGTTGTCAGGAATCCATGATCCTCCTTTCTTAGGGGGGCTACCTTGCTGGTTCTGGGCCTTACTTCCTGCATAAAGGATATCATCGGTTTTGATGGCCAATTCCATCCATTTTTCGAGAGGGACGTTGTCAGTGTCACTCATGAAAGACATTTCGAGGAGTTTCTGTTGGACATTGTGTTGGAGTCCACTTCTAAATTTGTTGATGAGCGCTCA
The DNA here is from genome assembly GCA_019677355.1 of Ceratobasidium sp. 370. Lineage (NCBI taxonomy): Eukaryota > Fungi > Basidiomycota > Agaricomycetes > Cantharellales > Ceratobasidiaceae > Ceratobasidium > Ceratobasidium sp. 370. The sequence goes on from WSLN01000538.1 coordinate 12,253, forward strand.
TTCATCCCAGTCCAGGTGTTCCTGGAGTACTCTAAATTGAGAGGCGTAGTGCTGGGCTGAGGTTGTTTGGGTAAGCTTGGCAATATCTCAGATGGCCTTCTCCTTTTTCATCAGGTCCCTGAGTGCCAGAAGGCAAGACTTCTTCAGGGCCTTCAAGGATCGGAGAGCCTTGTGATCTACTCTGTCTAGGAATTTGCATAGTAGGGGCTGTGCCCATTGTGCAGCTTCTCCACCCTTCATGTTGGTAAGAAGGGTGGAGATCTGCTTTCGATCATCAAAGGCTGTGCTGTAATCATTGAAATATACTTCCATTCTCATTTGGAAGATCATGTCTTGGGTATTGCATTTCCCCTCAAAGGGTTCAGGCTTCTTTGCTCTAGCCCCCTTTGGGATGGTTTATTCATCAGCAGGTTCAGTGGTAGTCAAGCATGTCGGGTGAGAAGTTTGCCAGATTCCTGCGCCTGCAGTGGGAATCTGGCACATTTCGACCATTCCTGCACCTGCACCTGCACCTGCACCTGCTGCTGGAATGCCAGTATGCTGCCGGTAAGCTGCATTTTCCGGCACCCTGCAGGTTTTCTCGCAGCAGCAAGCATAGCTCATGTAAATACTGATGTAATGTTGTACAATAAATACCATAGTTATCAGTGAAAATCTGGCTTTCGAATGAGCCCTTACACATCCTTATACGTCAAGTGTACGGCCCTTCGTGAGCTCATCTTGTCCTTGCCAAAATCTGAAAAGGGGGGGACTAAAAGTAAACCTTGTCAGAATCACTTGAGTAGTAGCTCATTAAATGCAGGGAGTTCTCAGCTTTCCATCCATATGCATCACTTCACTGGGAAATACTTGTATCCTCACACGCTGGGCAATCTTTACTCAGAAATATTCCCCCCAGGTGCACAACCCTCATTCTGGTGTAAAGGTAGCAGAATCAGCTGTTTCTAGCACTGCGAATGTGATCAGCTACCTTCAAAACCCCAGAAAAGTATGTTACATTTCTTATAGATA
>WSLN01000539.1:0-13260 GCA_019677355.1 Ceratobasidium sp. 370
TCTTCCCCTTCTTTACGCTTTCTTGACCCTGAAATTTATTTATGGTACACATATGATGCTTTGCATAGTTTAATGTTACGAACGTCAACCGGTTTACCCTGATCGCGGAAATAGTCTCTACACCCAGCCATTCAATCGCTAAGATCGACGGTTTAGGGGGCAGGCCTTCGCCTCTCACCAGGCGGTCGAGAGCCGGCCGTGCGGTCCCTCTCGCGCTCCGGACGCTCCACAGTCCCATCCCGGTCTTTGCGGCCTTCGCCCTTATCCTTCTTCGGTGACTTGAAGCACAGAAACTCGATTTGCGTTGCCCGACGAGTATCATTAAGTGTCTTCTTCACGCCATCGAGCTCCTGTTGAAGATCCTCGGTCTGGCCCGGCTTGCGCTGATACGCACGCGATATGGTCTCGTAAATTTCGGTCAATGTCTTGACTGCTGTGGGTGTGCAGAACCGCATAAGCGTTTGATGGAAGAACTCGATTTCGAGAGTAGCCTAGAGCAAAAGAAAACAAGTGAGATGAGATGGGTGAGGGTGTGTAACGCATATATAGGGAAGTTGAAAACTCCACGTGTTGCCACCCTGCTTAATGAGCATACGTGGAACGCAAATAATGGGAAACACATTTGCGTATGTCGGTTTGAGCTAGTGAGCCAATGGGGACGGGCATCGGACATGATCCCCGGGGATGGCCAGATCCAAGATAGACGTACTCTGAGCATTCCACCCATACCAAAGCGCTTAATCTGCTTGAAACACCCCAAAGCGTCCTGTACAATCTCGTTCACAATCGCGTTTAACGCGCGGTCCAGCAAAGGCCGAGCCACCTCGCTAATCTGAGCGTGGATTTGGACGAGGTACGTAAGGGCTTCGTAGATGTATGCTCGGACTTCTGCAAGCGGGGTTACCCCGAGTCAGCTGTCGCCTAGGAACCGGGGCGGAAACGTCAAGCCAAGCCCACTGACGGAAAAATCCGACCGCCGGCGGGCACTATCCGTGGATTAAATGGACATACCTGTTGGCCGTGGTGTTTCGTACCAGTCTAGACCACTGTCCAATATTCCGTGTCGCATGATTTGCGTAAGACGCGCGATTTTACTTCTGGTAAACTCATCGAATAGAGTCTTGTCGAGTTGTGTGACAACTTCAACGAGCGTCTACCATCACATGCGGAGATTCAATCACTTGAAAGGCAAAGCCTAAACCAAATCGCAACTCACCCTGCGCTCATTTGCGATTGACGTACTGAATGCTGCCTCTAGTTGATTGATCATACTCGGAATCAAGGACCGACTGAGGTATCCCAGATTCGATATCACGAGCAAAATGCGAACATCCTGGGTGGCAAAAGAATTCAATGGTTAACATAGTAATTACCACAGAGCGAGGATCTGCAGCACCGCCTCACCACATTTGATAAATCGACCTTGACGGCTGTCGAATTTGACTTTCTGCCCGCCTCGGACCGCACGATCTCTTGGGCAAACTTGTAGTCCGAAGAGGCAAGGTGGCCCAGACCGTCAAGGAACGCATACAACGAGTCTAGGAACGTTTTGGAGATTTTGGTCGTAAACACTGCCGGAATAGGTCGCTGCTTCGAGTCTGAGCGGCTGGGACCGAGGTCGGCTCCCCCAGCAATTTTAAATGCAGCAGTTGTGTTATGTTTCTGGAAAAAGTGCATTCGGGGGAGGTAAAAGGTGGTTGAACGGTTTGAGGGATCCGTGGTCCAGGTCTCTAGCGTATGGAAGATCTTGGAGTCTATTCAAAGTTAGACTAGGGGTAATGACCATATTAGAAAAATTACTCGCCTCTCAGCCAAAGCATACACAGAGCGTCCCCAAATGTCCATCGCGCACCATCAATGAGCTCCTTGAGCATAGAAGCCGCATCACCTCCGATCTGCATCTCACTGATCTCCCTGGCACATTCCACGACCTCTTTTAGGATTAGCTGCAGCCAATGCGCGGCCGATACCGAGTCTACGCCAGGGGGAACAAACAAACTGGGTACTTGTCCTGACGCACTCATTAGCGGACCTATGACGCAATACAGGGCGTATGCTCACCCCCCATAGGAAACAACGTGGAAACTGCCATGTTCGAAAGCTTAAAATGTTCCGATATCAACGAGATGTACTGGCGCACAATGTCAAGCGCCATGGTCCGACATTGGCTCGGACTCCGCCTCGTCCCAGTAGAAGGGTTAGGCGAAGTGTTTGAGGTCTGCATTCCTGTCAAAGCTGTTCGCGGAGAAGTTGGATCAAGTTTGACCTTTTTTAACTTTCCCTCCATAAACGCCTTTCCAATGCGCCAGAAACTCGGCAGCGCCGAAAGGGTGATCTCAGAGACAGCCTTGACGTAGTCGAGCGTCGCCTGCCACACCTCGTGTGCGGGGCCCTTGCCTGTCAGTTAGGCTCAGCATGACACGAGTGAACCCCAATACCCCAGAACTTACTGAGTGTGGCTTCGGCCGACTTGGTCTCCAGCGCACATACACACTCAAACAAATTGGATGTGATCCGAACTTGATCAGCACAGTCTAGCGGTAGCTTGTCGCGTGCATCTTGCGAGACAAAAAGAGAACGGTCAGGTGGGGTATACGATCCGGGGGGTTACGTACCTTCAATCACAACCGCACGGTTATCGTGTGTGGTTTTCATCTTGGCGAGAACATGACTGTGCTGACTGTCCAAGTAAACCCAAACGGGATCGTCCGAAGCGTTGAGATCAAGAAGCATCCTGTTGCTGGGTCAATTCAAAGCCACGATGATTAAACAATGAAGACAAACTCGAGCGTCTTCTCCTGGTCTTCGACATTTCCCTCGCCATCACGCAGCCGCTCAAACAGGGCAGCCCGCATGTCACCCATCACACGCTCCACGGCTGCCCACACACGCTCAGCAATCCGCTTCTGCTGCGCGTCTGTCCCTCCCGAAGCTCCGACCGTTGGCGGTAGTCCAAACAACGTGCTCAGTCGTCCTTCGATAAGGAATTGGCCCTTTTTGTAATCACGCAGCGCAGCATCATAGCGACCCTAAAAACCGAGGTTAAAAAAGAGCAACTCGTGGAGAGGCTGAACCCAACTGCGCCGATCTGCTCCGCGAGGGTCCCAGGCAAGTTGAAGAAAAACTTAGATCGGTCAAACACGCCCAACGTAGTCCTGAGCTTGGTCGCTTTGGAATCATTCTCAAGCACAGGCAAAAATACCTGATCCGCCTTTTGCGACGCCTCTAATAAAAACTAATTGAGGCTGTGACACGATCTGGACGGGGTCTAGTGCACACTCACGTTTGAGAGTCTCACGTAACCGTCTCGACGCGAATTCGGTCTGCGCGTCTAGTAAACCCGACTTCATCTCCGCGTAGAGCGCTACAGGTTCCGTTAGTCCAACTGTACCCCACACGGGTTTAGTACACACACATACCATCCGTATTCGACTTGACAGCCACGAACCGATCAAAATTGTCTTCCACGAGCACGCGAATCGCCTCTGAACGCGAGTCGATCGCGTATCGCAAGTGGGCGACGGCCGAGGCCAGGTCCTGATACGTCGCGTTGGGGTGAACGGCACTCAGAAACGCCTTGGGATCAAACGACTTGGACGAGAGCAGAATCGACGCCTCTAGGGGTAGGTAAATTGCCAGCGTCAATCCCACAGCGATCTCGACCCTAAAGCGGGTCGTACTTACTGGACTCCATATCTAAATCACGGAGGCTGATATTGTCAATATCGCGTTTTTTTCTGGGGTCGGGCCCAGATCTCGGCTCGTCCACTCACTCGATTGTGACACCTAGTCCGAGCGGGTCTGCCTCGAACTCGGGCGCATCGGGGAGCGCGCCCGCGAGCGAGTCGGACGTCTCGTGGTCTACGTCTTCCCAGGTTCTGCAAAGTCAATAAATCAGGGCAAAATTCGCGCGGGGACAATGTGTGGACTCGCCTGGGATCGAGGGAGGATATCCTGTACGCCTTGAGGAGCGCGGCTTCGTCTGCCTGCAGGTTCAGGTTCCCCATCGTGGTCGAGCGCTGCAAGGTCCTGACCCGTTCCTCATGGCCATTATCTTATCTAACGATTACAAATTAATTTTGAATTTGCCCTCTCCGCTGTGCTCGACATCCATCCATCGCCTGCAGGGATGAACACAGATCCAGACCACATCGATCTCAACCACCGGAATGCGCGGCGGGATGATGAGGAAGAATACGAGTTGCTAGGGGAGCCGCAGTCGGACGAATCGCTCTATGCGTTGTTTAACCTTCCGAAGGACGCGACGACGGAAGAGATCCATAAGCAGTATAGAAAGGTGGCTAGTAAGTCGTCTCGAGCTGGGTCGCACGTCTTCTCAGATCAAACCTTGCAGCGGTGTAGTGTCGCTTCACCCGGACAAGGTGCGAGACGAGTCGAGAAAGGCTGCCATCGCCGAGCAGTTTCAAAAGGTCCAACGTGCCTATGATAGTACGTGATTCCAGAAACCTGTTCTCGTTCGAATAACCCAGTCTCGTAGTCCTGAGCGACCCCAACAAGCGAGCCATCTATGATATGTTTGGGGAGGAAGGTCTCAAGACGAAATGGGACGTCGGTCAAAAGCATAAAACTCCGGAAGAGGTTCGTATTTCATAAAACTATTGCGTGCCTATAGCCACCCCTGTTTTCTAGCTTCGGGACGAATACGCCCGGTTGGCCCGAGCCGCGCATCTCAAAGACGCGGAGAACCTCGTGCGTTCGCAAGGAGAGCTGATATGCGCCGTCAACGCCGTGTCCCTGTCCCAACGTCGGTTCCCGTGGACCACCCGCCTGCTGGGCGTATCCCGGGCCCAGCTCGGGCTCAAGCACAAGTTTGATGTAAGCAATCCCGTCCGTTTGCACGACATAGCCTACATGGCATATAGACAATCGTGGACGACCACACACGCCTGACATTCACAAGCCGACTCGTCTCAATGGGTGGCAAGGCCGGAGGTAACGTCTTTGGGACCGTTAAACACCAATTCTCCCCGCGTCTCCAGCTCGAAGCGACAACAGGGCTCCTGGAGCCCCGGACATTTGTTTCCAAAGCAACATTTGAGCTCAACGAAGAAACGTACGTTTAGCCATTGGAACTCGCGAGCTAATCCCTGATTGATGGATAGCACGCTCCGAGCCGAGTCGACGGTGATGATGGCCAATATGCTGGGCGATCTGCCTCGGCTAACGCTCACAGCCCAACGCTTGCTCGACCCCACCCTGACCGGCGTAATTGCGTTTACGACACCGACGCTAGCGGGCCCCTCGGCACTCGCCGTTTCGTTGTCCTCGACCAACGGGCTCCAGACGACGGTCGAGCTCAGTCCAGCGCGGTTGCAGGTGCGTGTCGATCACTTGCGGTCGATCGAATCTTCACACGGTTGAACGCAGCTTAGCGCGGAATATGGCGTACGAATTGGAGGAAAACAGGGTGTGTTGGTGACCGCGAGCGCAGGGGGTGGGCTGGCGGGAGGAGGTGTATGGCACACTCCTCGCGTCAAACAAGCATGCACTCACAACATTCCAACCTTGTTTAGGTAGGAATGATGGTCGAAGTCAACGGGACGGCCCAGGTCGCAGAAGCGACCAGCGTCCGGCTTGGGGTCGCAGCTGCCTTGCCTGGGGGGGTTTCGATTCGTATCAAGTAAGGAGTGGAGCTCCAGGGATGAACGTTTACTGAGCATTTGATAGTCTGAACCGGCTAGGCCAGCGGATTATCGTTCCTATCCAGCTTTCGCGGGAATTTGATCTGAGCCTAGCCTTGTATACTGCGGTGATTCCGTCTATCAGCGCGATTTTGGTAAACGAGTATATTTTAAAACCACGACGACAAAAACAGGCGAGGACGTATGTGGCGTCGGGCTGAGCAATTTGTGGCACTCACTCTCCTGCAGGCGCCTGCAAAAGCTACGTGAAGAGCGGGCGGAACGCTTGTCCGCGGACCGGCAAGCTGCGGCCGACTACATCGCGTCGGTGCGAGAGCAGGTCGCGCGCAAGATTGAAGCTGAGCGAAGCGTCGACGGTGAGCCGGTGTGTTTGCAACCGTCCAGAGCTAACCGTTCTGGGCAGGTCTGATCATCCTAGAAGCGAGATACGGGCCAAGCAAAGAGACCGACTCGAGTGAGAGCATCGACGTGACTGTGCCGCTCCAGCTGCTGGTCAATGGCAGCCAGCTGAGCATCCCTGGCGGGCGGTCCAAGGTGAGGAGCAGGATATGCGGCAGGGCCGTGCTGAGCGTCCACAGGCAGGGCTGCTGGGGTTCTGCGACCCGTGCGCGGGCGAGCGCAAGGTGCTGCACGTCAAGTACACATTTCGGGGCCGGGTGCACGTGGCAGATGTCGAGGACAGGGCGGGCCTGGAGATGCCGGTGCGAGGTGAGTGTGATGTCGGTGGGCCAGGCGGGTGGTGACCCCTGCTGATAGGGCACGCGGTTGTGTAAATGATGAAACGGCTATCTGTACCTTGGATTGCAATGAGATTCTCCGGAGCACGTGGTGTGCGAAACCGGGATGGTCGAGTTAAGGCTTTGATCGGGCGATGCCGCAGTGTGGGGAGACCGGATTGGCCATTTGGCAGAATTGCGGCGGAACAAGCTTTGTGTGTTATGTAACGCCGCCCACTATGGCTAGGCCCTCGCCCGCGTACTTATATATCCCCCGTGATCGTGGGGTGCTCCCCACCACCATGCAGGCCCAGCAGGCGACGTGCACCAACGTCCACATCCGCACCACTGCCGATGCCCACCGCATCTTCCACGCCGTCCTGCTCGGCATCTTCACCCCCATCACCCGCCGTCTCGACATTGAGGAGCGCCGCCTCGTCAAGCCCGGCGCTTGCTTCGTCTGGGAGGAGCGCGGCCCCGACGCAGAGGCCACCGGCATGGGCATGTGAGTCCGTCGTCGTCGTTCACTGCACACTCACCGACCCCCGCAGTGAGCGGTACGTAAGGGTCCATCTGATCCTGCACTCCATTGACGCTAGTCCTCAGCTGGACCGATGGCCTCCGATGGGGCCCCAGCCGTGTGCGCGATGTGCGTAGCCCCCTCTCCCCCGCGCCCGTCGCTGACGCTCCCCACCAGGACTTTCTGTTCTACCACCAGCGCGACACCGAGGCCGACGAAGAGGAGCGCACCGAGGGCGGCGACGGCGGCCGTGCGCCCCCCGCGTCATGGCTAAAGAAGTTCGCTCGCAGGTGCGTCCCCCGTGCGCGCAGGCCTGATCCCTCTAACTCGCACCAGCAGGAGGAAAGCCGACGAGATCCCCCGCCATTGCTCGTCGGTCTCGCCTCGCCTCTCTGCGCCAGGCGCAATCGACCGTTCGTCTGACCGCGAAAACGACCGACTGATCAAGCAGGTACCGCATCTCGTCCCGTCCCCGTCCCCGTCTCGCCTCCCTGACTCCCGCAGACCTACAGCGTGTTCGCGACCATCCCAGGCAGCGGCAGGCAGCAGCGCAAGTGGCATATCAGTGAGTCGGCTCTCCTGGCCCAGACCCTGTTCTCATCACCGTTCCCAGCCGCATACTTTACACAGGGCACGATCGAGTTTCTGCGCACTGTCGACCAGATTCCCGAGCTCGCAACCGTCATTCCACCGCCCGGCACGTATCGAAGTGCGCGCGCGACCGGCAGCAAGAAGAACCAGGAGCCCGCGCATCTCCCCGAGTATGGCTTACAGCACCCGAGGGTCAGCCACGTCGAACCGCCACCGATTCAGTGGCCGCCATACGTTCCCCCAGCCGGGCCGTCCTCCGCGCCGACTAGTCACCGACCGTCGAGCCAGGAGTACCAATCGTATCCCTCGCCGGAGCCCCTACGCCACCTTCCCCACCCGCTCCCGCCTGTCGAGATGCGCCCCGCTTCCACCTCGGTTCCACATTATCCGACCACGCCCACGTCTTTACGCTCGAGCCTCTCGCCGTTCACTCGTTCTTCCCTGCCGCTGCCCGCGCGCTCGGGTGCAGCGCCGTCGAGCGCGGCAATGGAAGACGTCTATCTCCCGCCGCTCACGGTGTCACCCTACCCGTATGCTCAGCGCAACGCAACCGACGATAAACAACTAGATGCCCTGCTGCGCCAATTCATGATCCCAGGGTCGCACGGCGCACAGGCAAATGCTCACGCACACCCTCCACCATCATGACATGACCCTTTAGACATTGCACGAGCCCGTGATGGACTTTTTCACGAATCAAAATTTGTGCGGGGCTCTTTGCAGGATTCGGACGTTCTTCCTTCTTTAAGCCCTGTCTCCGTTCCTAAAACAGCTGGAACCTGCGCATCCCGTGTTTTTTCTTGCTTTCCTTGGTGCCTGTGCACTCGAATACCACCGCTTTCTCTCGATACTTCTTCGTATTGTATAACATGTCAAATCTACGAGGGTTTCATTCTGGCGATCCTTGACGTGTGCCGTAAACTTCCCCAGACGCCCCGCGTTATTGCCTCACCAACGCTCGAACAACGCAGAATCCGACACTTGGTTGCCAAATGCGCATCCTCTCACGTGCCGACGATCTACACTTCATTCAACCCTGTGTGCCACAATACAACCAACATGAAGGCTATGCCTCCCCGAATCAGCGCGGGGCCAAAGCTTGTACAGCCCAGTACCTTAGATCTAGCGTTTGCTACCGTAATGACACTGTAATTTGGTGTTCCGATTACAGCTTGTCGGACTTGTGCTGCGTGAATGCGCACGATGGCGACCCGTTCTCGTTGGCCGCGCCATCTGCCCGGGTCCGATAGCCTCCCAACGCAATGCACTCGACAAAGGCTCATCTCCACGCACCCGGGGCCGTGGAGTGTCGACCGCACTAGAAGCCCCATGGAGCTCGCTGTATGCGCGATATCCGGACGTCGTGCTCACTCCCACCACCATGGGCCACGAATGGGACCGGCTAGATTGAGACTCGTGCGGTGTGGGCCTTGCCGATATCATTTTATCGAACGCCTTGCCGTTGCTGCAGTGCGGGTGTTTCCGAAAGCCGAAAGCCCTATGCGTGTGTCAATAACCTTTGTGCTGCAGTCTATTACCCCAGAGGCCGTGCATCCCCGATGCTGCAGAGTAAAGATTGTGCCGGAAGCCCGACGCTCGCTCTCGGCCGGTGTGCACCCAGACGTATATTGTTCTCGACCAACGTTCCACTGGTGACGACGACGATCGATACATACTCGGTGTAGCCCGCCGGATATCTATTCAACGATGCGTCTTCGCAGCCAAGGGGCAGGCGTGATTTGATGAAACTCACGAGGCGAGGTATCTAGTCTCGATCCCAAAGGTGCGTGCAGCGTTCCCGCGCGCGTGACCGCTCGTCTCCACCTATCCCACGTGTAGCGTACACAATCTTCCTTGTCCCATCCAGAGACTCGTCCCTGTGGGTCGCTCCCTTTTTTGTGAGCGCAAGCGGCAACCAGATGGCCATCGGCTACTCCCGTGAGCCACTCGCTCGTGCAACCCTTCCCAGGCCAGGTGAGAGACTGGCATCCAACGAATCCAGGCCACAAGCGGTCAAGCCAAGATCCAGTCGGGCGTCCGATACGGCCTCTTTCCTTGGATAAGCCCCCCCAAACCAAGCTAAACGCAGCGCACGTAACCAGCTTCAGACGACCGAGACCCAACCGTGTTTTTTGCGGCTGGACTTCGGGTACAGCTACTGATACCTTGATGCCTCGGGAAGCGTGTCCCCATGCGATTCGGGTTCGATCAGCGATGGACAAAGCCAGACTGCTGCCAGTGAATGTGCTGGCCCGGGACGACTTCTGGATTCGGGGGTCGTCGCGTGCGTGCGGGGGATACAGACCAGACTACCGAGCGCGGCCATCACGCCCTTTTCGTGCCATGTGGTGGAAATATTGGGGGTGGGCAAGCCCGGGGAAAGCCAAAGTGAGTTTGATTGTAGAGTAACGTTGTGGGCTGTAGCCTAGGTCACAAGACAGGGTGCGGGTATCCCTATTTCGGCAAACGTGAAGGCTGTCCCTAGTGCAGGCCAGCGTCGTGCTTCGCTCCCGGTTGCTGCCTTCTGGACTGGGGCAACCAGCAACTTCGGACATCGACGGTTGTTCAAGGGACATCGTGCGAGATTGAACGTAGGGTGTGCTGGCAGGTTTGCCTCGTCACAAGGCGTTGGCGAAGCAGAGTACTCTACTAGCGTGTGCTTACCTGCCAGCTGACGGTCTGTACCCCTTCCGTTACAACACACGTGATGGAATCCGAATGACGAGAAGTCAAGTTCACTATCCCATGCAATTTCGAGCAGGCGAGTATTGCGATTCTGTTCCCAGAAGAGGGCAATTCGAACCTGCAGCAAGAAGCGCCAACATGTTCAAATCACCAGACCCGAATTCGGAACTCGAGAGACTGGGCACTTTTCACCAGAGTTGTAGCGAGCGCGGTCGAGCCTAGTTACCCGGCGGCGATAGCCTCAAGCGTCCAGTTCCCCATCCAGAGCCCAGTGGAGATTGCCAAGCTGTCGTGCCGCATCGGCTAGTCAGAGCATCGGTAGGACTATTGCATGCCGAATGCGGCCAGGGTAGGTGGCAAAAAGTCGAACGGGTGTCCTAACAAGGGAGTGCACCAAAAAATTGAGCTTTTGACAGGCCTGTGTACTTGCGACACCTGGGGGAGGCAATGCGAATTGTTCCAATGTTCATCCAACAACACATACCATATTGGGACGCTATTTTCCATATGGGGATCTAATTGTGCTCGATGGGGGTCGGAATTCCGTTCAACGGATAATCCGAGCCTGCAACCCACGTCAGACTATTGACCGTCGAGGTCGTCGCAATGAGGAGGCGAAAAACAAGAAGTGGTTTTGTAGGACGAGATTGGGTGGAGCGGTGTTACCTCGGACTCGGAGGATAGTCGGCAGTCGACTTGGGCTCAACGTCGTACAGATAGCTCTATTCCGTGGCCAAGAGTACAGGGGTGGATAATGGGGCAGACGATAAGTGTTCACACCATGAGGTTTCGCGACAGCCGCGCCTGCTTCCTGCCAATGATGGATTGGTCGTTTAGCTCTTTTCTGCCGATCCAATCCAGGGGATACGCTAGGCCCGTTTCCGATAGGGCGGCGAACAAAAGTCTGCAAGAATAGATGTGTATGTGTATGCCCATAATAGATACGTTTCGGCTTGCTCATGCTACTCATATCAAGGCACATTCTTCCATACATTCAGTGCTGAGATGTTGATGACTCCCACCCTATCCACCCGGCGCATCCCAGCTGTACAGTTCCAGTACAGCTCAGCCTCTCATTAACAGCGGTGTAATAAGCGGTTGTTGGTGCGGACGCCCATTTGGCGGTGGCAGCTGAATTTGAACCTTGATCCGGACAACAGACTTAGACTTTACAACGCCACACCACAAAAGTACTAGTTCAGGTTCCAGATTTAACTTCAGTGCGTGCCGTCAAATCGGAAACCTCGGGAAATTTGACGCATTTAGGATATGTCTGAGATTTTGGCGTGCCTCAAACAATCCGCAACAAAGTCTAATGCTGGTGACCGTCTCTTGGTCGTCCACAATCGTCCACCTGTGGTCGATGGGCTCAGACCTTTGAGGTAACTCTGCGATTGGAAGGAACCTCTGCCTCGTTGCCTCTGGATGCGCAGCCTTGCCTAGAGCTTCGGTCGCTTGCCTGTCAGCTTGGCGCTCTTAATACTTCGTAATGTTCTTTGGGTGACTTGGTCAAGTGGAGATCTCCCGTTTACTACTGCTGGAGCGTCTTGCCACCCATCGAGGTACTCGACTCATCTCCGGACGCCTCGAAGGCGCCTCGAACACGTTGTTCGTACATGTGAGCCCTGGTTTGCTATATACTATGCCTGTCGAAGCTGGAGCTAATATTCATATAACGTGCGACGTATGATATCACATCCTCGACATGGCATTGAATTGTACGGTTCCGGGTTTACAACGTATGTTCTTGAGGTGAGTTAGCGTGTGTACGGTGTGGTATTGACAAGTTGGTTGCCTTTCCACCCAACCCTGCCCTCCCACGTCCCTCGTCCCTTGAACTTCCTTTCGTTTTCACACATTTTCTTTCCTCCGCCGCCGTTCCTCATTCATTCATTCATCTTTAACCCCACCCGTTTGCCACATCCCCTTCGTCAGATCACTTCCAGAAGGCACGAATGTCGTACGAGGTAAGTACAAGGCATATAGACGTCGGAGATGACCTTTAGACTTTAGCCACCTCGATATTCACAGTGAACCTGGGCCTCACGGTCGGCACCAACACGCAGCGGCTTGTGGACACGGTGGCGCAGCGTCACGTTTTAGTAGAAGCCGGTCGGAACATTCACACATTCTGGCATCGGGTTAGATCCGCCCTCGCTCTCTACTACTAGTTGCTTTCGGACTAGCCCACATATATTTACTACGGCTAATCCGAGCTTAGATATCGGCTGTTGTTTGGATCGCTGGGTAACCCATACAAGCGGGTCGCTACGCGATCACTGGTGCATAGGGGCGATATCTGCTCACGTACGATTGCATTCAGTTGAAGTTCAGCGTGGAGTCCCCCGAACCACAACTTCGTCACCTTTCATCTTCCATGAATCAGTACAGAACAAAGCTTCATAGATTCGATCTACGTTTCTTATCTTCCGTAAGTGATTTCAGGTGGGGAAACTAACTACGTAGATCACTTCATATAGTACACACACGAACAAACAAACTCAAGGCTTATCCGCCTCAGTACACGCTTCAAACATCAGGTCCGTGCGCACAGTGAGTTTAATCCCTGCCTTTACGTCCTCACCGCTGTGCACCAAGCCTCTCTGTTCAAATATGAGAGCCCTCCCAACTCGTGGATCTACATCCACGTATTTGCGCAAGGTCTGGCCAGGCCGAGCCTTGCGACGGTCTGGCCCTTCCACTCTTCCCGTCTTCCAGAATCGGGTCGCACCTCCTTGTAGTTCTTGGGAGGAGCCGTTGAGGTATAGCTGAAGAGTATAGTAAGAGACTTGCTTCCGATCAGGAGTCTGGTATGTCCCGTCGCAATGGCTACGGAAGAATTGACCTAGGAGTCGAACGGTGGGTAAATGCATACGTAAGTTGCAGTTTCTAACCTACCCGGCCCGTACTTCAAGAACCGTAGCCGTTCGTTGAGTGCAACGAGCTTTGCTGGTGTTTCGGTGGCTGTTTTGGTTTTCCGAGAGTAAGTCCGATGTAAGGGCGAGTTATCCATGTACTGGATTTCTGTCAGGTAAGGCCGCAAGCGTTCCAGAATCTCGCCAACCAGGGCGTGGTCATCCAGCAT
>WSLN01000540.1:0-13258 GCA_019677355.1 Ceratobasidium sp. 370
CGGGTGGACGAGGCTGGGCTACCAAGTGGACTGGTCCGTCGGTCAACCTCGCGATCCACCAGCGGGCCTCCGCGATCGCGAAGTTGGGTATACGGCGCGTAATAAACCGCTTCGTGTATGCATGCGGGAAAGACGCGGAGAAACGAATAATACCGACTAACCAAGCGCGTCCGTCTGGAATGACCGCCGTGCAGTGCATGAGGGAACCCAGGACTCGCTGGGTGTCGAGGAGCGAGATGGAGCCCTTGTCGAGCCAAGCTGAAACACGTGCGATGTACTTATCGCGCTTGGGTTGGGGAATGGAGATGATGCGGGATGGGATATGCCAGTGAAAACCGAGGTAACCGAACGACGGGGCGAATCCCTTCGTCTTCGAGCGTTTCCATAACCATCCGAGCGGATTGGCGACGTTGTATATGTCGTCCTCAGATGTGGTGCCTCCGGGTGCGCCTGGGGGAGGCCGGATGATGAGGAAATCATCCACCCACTTGAAGACGGCGCATACGAATAGCGCGATTAGTATTCTCATCATTGCGTCGCCCAATCGCCCGAATAAGCCGCCTGAGCTGGCAGCCCCGAACGGGGCGCAGTGGTCCACGTAGAAGTCACCTTTCCAGTGTACAACGAGATGAGGCTGGTCTAGGAAATGAATGGGCACGCGGCGGAAAGCTGCGTCTACGTCGAAAGTTGCAGCGGTAGATGCTGGGTCGAGGTGAATAAAGCATTCACGGACGTCATCGAAGAATCCCCAGATGCAGGGAAAATCGTTGGGATCGATTTCGGCGTTCATGGAATTGACGTTCGGGTCATTGCGTGGGAACGAGAAATCCTGTATTATGCGGAATTCGCCAGGGGCGGAAGGCTTATCTACAACCCCTAGGGGCGCGCAACGAAAGTTGCCAATAGCGGAGACTAAATACGATTGAGAAAAGGGGCCGGAGTAGCGGCCCTCCGCGAGCTCCTTCCAAATGTGCGAATCAACGACGTCGGGACGGTCCGTGGCAGAGGAGTGGTTGGGGGGAACGAAGGTGTGGGTGATGGCGTTTCGAACGCCGATGCGGAAACCGTGCGTGAGGCTAGGGGGTATATCGCGAAATTGGTCGAGGAGGTTGAGTGAAAGGAGGAGATCGTGCCAGGCGGGCGGGGAGAAAGGGGTGACGATTTTGCGCGGGTCAGGTAGGGCAGGATTGGGCGTTGTGAGAGCGGCTCCCGCAGAGGGAGCAGATGTGACGGCCGTATCTGCAGTTTCGGGACGTGCAACCGAGGGCGCCGTTGAAGTTGTAACAGAACGGTCTGCCGTCAATTTGAATGACGTTGTCGGCGTTTCGCGTGCAGTATAACGGCTTACCGTTCGCCCTGGTCGTCGCGGAGCAGGCCTGTGGATGGTGAGAGCGGTCACCGCAGACCAGGCATCGTGAGCGGGATGAGGCCCCTGCGGCGCTGGGGCAGCTGGGATATGGCTCGTAACGGTCCGATCGGCTGGGTGGTGGTGGAGAGTGCCTGTCGTGGCGGCCGGAGCGATAAGATGGGGGCGGCGAGTAACGGTGGCGGTAGCGCGGTGGGGAATGTGCGCGGTGGTGGTGACCTCTGTCTGTGAACGAAGAGCGATTGCGCTCGATGGCCCTAAATATGTGTTCTTGGAACACGGCCGGGTCTAGGTCCTCATGCATAGCACGTACGCGAACTTGTATATCATAGCATAACCATGTTTGGAACTCCATGTCGAAGGTGGGATCGTGGAAGATGAGGGCGTGGTGGGTGGCCCATGCGATCGCGCGATCTGGGTGGAATTGCTCGAGCAGCGCGATATAGCGCTTCCAGCCCTGAATCCACGTGCTGGATGAGAGGGTAAGCTCGTCGTAGTCTGGTACGTTGTCGCTCGATGACGTTGAGGAGCGCGATAGTGTTGACACGTTACGGATGCGGCCCTCCGCGAAAGCTATACACGTGGCGTCCGTGAGGTTGGCGAGCGAGATGTAGGATGTAAGGCCGTCCTTCACGATCTTGACAATTGGTTGCGGCGTGACGACAAGGATGCCGGGAGCGAGTTTGCCCGGTACGATCACTGGTAGGGAGGGCTTGGCGGGTGGGATGGCCGTCTTTTCTGCGCCTGACGTGGCAATGGTCAGCGGCATGAAATAGGCCCGTGTAGGGCGATAGTGGTATAAGGTAATAGGTGAGGGTGCATGATAATAGCGCCGGTAAGCGTGGCCCGTGGTAATGGGGACGGTATGTATGGGGTGTGCGCATGCCGTGATATCAGGCGGTGGATGTGTATACGGTGGTGCGACGCGGAGTTACGCGGTGGGGGCGGTATGGGTGCCGGCGGTCCATGACGGGAGGGTGCGCGTTTTGTGGTAGCGCGTGTGACGGGTAGGACCGAGAAGGGTGACGGGGAAAGGAAAAGAGGGGGAAAGGGGGGTGAAGGGGGGGAGTGGCATACGTACCTCTCGAGGGGGCAGGCGGATCTTCGGCGTCGGACGATTCAAGTTCTAGGAGACGAGCGCGCAGTTCGTCGCGTTGTTGCCGGCGTGTTGCTTTGTCGACGCGAGCCGGTTGAAGCACGGTGGCAGGCGGTGTGAGAGGACGTTCGGCGCCGGGGTCTTGGGATGGGGGAGCGCGCCCGGCAATACGGTCGATGAGAGGGACGGGTAGTGGGCGGTCCGGCGGTGTGTCCTCGTTCTCGAAATTGTCATGATCTGGGATGGAACTTAACCTGGTCGAGTTCGTGCCGGTGCGAACGGAGGGATTTGTGGGTGTGGCCCGATCGATACACAGGCGTGTTCCACGCGGCCTGTCCGGTGATGGGGGTGGGGGGCAAGGGATGTCGTGGGGCGGCGCGGCGGCTGCGATGCACTCCGCCTGAGTATTCTTGCGCACGCAGGCCAGGCATGGGACTTGTCGGTTACAGCGTGAGGTGCGCCCACGCGAAATGCATGGGGGGCAGCGGGGAGGGAGGTCGTTGGCTGGCATGAGGTTGGGATGGAGAGCAGGAAAAAAGCGAGACGAGGGGGAAAGACGGGAGAAAAAGGGCGGGGAAGTGAAACGAGAGTCGGGGAGGGAGAGAGGAAGAGAGATGTGGAAAGGCGCGCTAACGCCGGCCCTTTAGTATGAGCGCGGAGCTGACTAAGCCGCGTCGTCGCGCCGAAGGCGCGGCTAAGTATTCGGCCTGTTTCCTACGCGAGCTGCGGTACAGGCCGACACTAATCACTGTGTCTTAGGTATAAATTAGCAGGCGGTGAGGTCCCTGTCGCCTCTAAACTTCCCCCCGCAACAAAACGTCACTCTGAGTTTTATTTCGACAATACTCTGTTAGTAATTCAGGTAATATGGAATATTTTGAGCTTAATACCTGCATTGATACTTGATTCCCGTGAAGGTCAAGGATATGCTGTTCAACGTTCACAAGTACCAGCTCATGAAGTCCGGGACCTTTTCGGACATGTTCAAGGCTGCCAATGGAGGTGTCAAAGGAGGCCTTTGCCCAGAGAATCCTATTATAATGGAGGGTGTGGCAGCCTCAGACTTCGAGTGTCTCTTGACAGTACTATATGCTACATGAGTCAAAACATATGAGCAACGTCGAGCAACCAGAGCTAAACCGATAGCAAACTGATACCTTTAGCCGTTTCTCTACTCACCACCCCACGCCAGAGGCCTCCCTCATCGTCCCTGCCTTTCGCTTGGCTAACAAATGGAGGTTCGAGGACCTCCGTGCCTATCTTCTACCTCTCGCCGAGAAAGAGCTGGACAATGTTGACAAAATTGTATTCGCGCCAGAGTTTGGCATCGATGAGTGGCTAGTACCCGCTCATATAAATCTCTTCCGGCGTACAAAACCACTTACTACGAACGAGGCGGGAAAGCTTGGGATTCATAGTCTGCTCCTCATATCCCGCCTGCGAGAAGAGTTTCCTCTTGCAGCCCCCGGGACAACTGTAGTCTGCGTCCCGTGTGCAGGCTATAGTGTATACACTGGTGGTAGTCGGCAGTGCACAAAGTGCAATAGCAACCAAAAATACACTTTGAATCCTCAATCACGACCACCCAATAACTTGGTAATCAAAACGAAGGTAGAGGGATGGGTAAAACGTGGATGTATATTTTCGGAATGAGTGGAATGCACTTGCTTGTTAAACCAATAATTTGATCGGGGCGTGGAAATATCTCGCGGTGCTTGTACACCTAAAAAAGGACGGAATGCGTGAGCTATGCCTGGGATGCCCGAATTGGTACTGGTCGCTCGATGCGTGGTTTGTTGAGGGTTTAGCAGTCCACTCAGTCCCGGTAAGCCCTTTGATCGAAAGGGGAGAATTCATGCTGCGTCCCTTGAAATAAGTCAACTCTTGTATTGAGTTGGTACGGCAGCTGGGGCTTAGCACTGACAAGTAAGAACATCCTAGGTTGATAGCATATCAGAACCTGTGTGGGGTCAGCCACCACTAAATATTTATTACTTGTTCCCGGCGACTTGAATTCCATCCAACTAACTAGGTGTATACAACTTACGTATGTGGTCTTGCCGCCGCATCCACAAGATCAAAATTAATGCTCAAGCTCCACAAAAGCCGTTATCTACCTGGCTAATGCCAGCCTCGGCTGGAAACCCACGATCTACCCTAGAGCCATTCATACCGACTTGGCGGCTTCCCTGACTAGCCAGAGAATCTCTGAGGTTCAAACAGCGGAGAGAGCAAGCGTGCAATTTTGCAAACCTTCAGTCCTATTTTGGGATGGTGGTTGTGTGATGCGAGGGGCAGTCCAGCAATCGGGGTGCAGGCGCTAATCGATTTGATGTGGCTATAAAGAGACAATGGCGACGCGATGCTATCAGTAGAGCGCCACCACCTTTCGCACAGTCTTGAGCATGCCTGAGTTTCAAAAGGACACAAAAAGTATTATCTTGGGAGTCTATAGGTTCCGGCTGTCTCACATCTATTCGCAGGTGACGATGAAGTTATCGCCTCTAAACCTCCGGTGGCGACGAAACGTCACTCCAAGTTTTATTTCGACAATACCTTAATAGTAATTCAGGAGCGTCAATCTACTCAAATTGGGTCACCCGCTTATCTGTTGACTTTGCAAAGGTTGAGGACACGCTATTCAATGTCCACAAGTACCAGCTCATGAAGTCCGAGATATTTTCGGACATGTTCAAAACTGCCAATAAAGATCCCGAAGAGGGCTCCTCCCCCGAGAAACCAATCGTGGTGGAAGGTGTGAAAGCCTCCGATTTTGAGTGTCTCCTGACAGTATTATATGCTACGTGAGCTGGTATCTTGAATAACCGAAGCTGATCAGCCAAATGACAATATATTTCTAGCCACTTCTCGACATATCAGCCTGCACCAGAAGCCTCGCTCATCATCCCCGCATTCCGCCTAGCTAACAAGTGGAACTTCGAGGATCTTCGTGCCTATCTTCTACCTCTCGCCGAGAAAGAGTTGAATGACATCGACAAGATTGTCTTTGCTCGTGAATTTGGCATCAAGGAATGGCTAGCACCCGCTCATACGAAACTTTGTCAGCGAGCGGAACCTTTTACTACAGATGAAGCGGTAAAGCTTGGAATCCACAGCCTTCTGCTAATATCCCGACTGCGAGACGAGATCTTCCGTCCGGTTACCACTCCGGGGTCATATGTATGCTGCTCGTGCATAGGCTATTCGTATTACAGCACCAATGGCTATTGCGGCAAATGCAATAGCTACGGGTGCTGTGTCACATCGATGTCTCCGGGATCTCGCCCTGGTGATGCGTTGATTGGACCGAGGGTGGAGAAATGGGTGGAAGATGGGTGTGTATTTTCGGGATAAATGAATTGAATGTATTGGTTTGATGAACCCAAAATTA
Organism: Ceratobasidium sp. 370; assembly: GCA_019677355.1. NCBI lineage: Eukaryota > Fungi > Basidiomycota > Agaricomycetes > Cantharellales > Ceratobasidiaceae > Ceratobasidium > Ceratobasidium sp. 370. The sequence continues at coordinate 5,854 of WSLN01000540.1, forward strand.
ACCCATTACACATTTCTTCCGTTCGCTGAACGCACAAGAACTGAGCTACATATGGTGATTCCGTCCGGTCCGCTCAGCTGAGGCGGATGGCGTCCTGTTGTGCCAGGAGCTGAGTGCAGTAAGACTGGAGTTGACCAATCAGAGCACTAGCATTGATCGATTTGATGTGAGGTTTAAAGGATCGGTGGCTACGAGATCACATCTGCTTCGTGCTACAACCTCTCACTCAGTCTCTAGTATGTCTGACTCATCTAAGAAGGAGAAGGATGGTGCGTTTCCTACTACCGCGTACCTACATGCAGTGTCTCAGGCATGTTCACCATCAGGGAGCGCGCCCGCCGCCTCTCCGGTGGTAAAAACACGCCACTCCAAGTTCTACTTCGACAATACCCTGGTGGTGATCGAGGTATAACATTCCTCTTCAGCTGGGTATTTGATCTGACTCTTTATCCCATGAAGATCGAAAATGTGCTCTTCAACGTCCACAAATACCAGCTGATGAAGTCCGAGACTTTTTCAGACATGTTCGAGACGGCCGGCAGAGATCCTGAAGAAGGATCGTCTCCTGAGAAACCAATTGTGATGGAGGGCGTATCAGCTTCAGACTTTGAATGTCTATTAACGGTGCTTTACGCTACGTGAGTCAACATATACGGTCGAAGATATACAAGCTGATCTCTGACATCCCTCAGTCGCTTCTCAACCTACCAGCCTGTGCCCGAGGCTTCTCTCATCATCCCTGCTTTCCGTCTAGCCAACAAGTGGAACTTTGAGGACCTTCGCAACTATCTCCTGCCTCTTGCCGAAAAAGAACTGAGTGACATCGACAAAATTGTGTTTGCGCGAGAGTTTGGTATCAAGGCATGGCTCGCGCCCGCCCATACGAATTTGTGCCAGAGGAAGGAGCCGCTTACCACGGATGAGGCCGTCAAGCTTGGGGTACACAGCCTTCTCCTAATATCGCGGCTACGAGAGGAGGTTCCTCGCCCGGCCCATGCCTCTGCGACCTATCTATGTGGTCCATGCGCAGGGTACACCATTTATGGCTCAAGCAGCGGCCAGTATTGCAACATTTGCAGTAGCTATGGTCGGGTTGTGTCACCTCAGCAGCGTACCTCCAATGATGAGTCGATTGGGGCAAAGGTGAAAAAATGGGTGGATGATGGGTGCGTGTTCTCAGCATGATCGGGTTGGACGTATTCATGTATTGAATCGGGATGTTAATCAATTTATGTAAATGTCTTGAAGTTGGACAAACATCTCCGAGCACACGCCATAGATAAATAATCCCATGCTCGGTCGATCAAAGGAATCCCGAATCCGTTCGATTGCCGCGTAAATATAGCTTACACCATGCAAGAGACATTATTGAGGCTGATCCCGATGAGAGCAAGACAAAATTGAATTTTGAATGGATAAGCGTAGTATAGTGCGAGGAATTGCGTACTCAGATCAAGCGGGAACCGTTTCAATTATGCTGGCGGAGCCTCCTCAGATCGAGGTTAAGCCCCACTGCGGACGGGGTGGGAATACGGTACTTAACTTTATATCCTGGAAGGGCGCGTTCCTAGTGCGATGTATGCGCTGCCTTCTCGGGTATTTTTCGCATAATAACAATATCCAAATGTTCTACAAAACTATGACAGTAGTTATTCTTAATTAAAGACATCGTTGGTCTTTGTGATTTACGCACCGAAAGGGGTTTCAATCCCAATGTCAAATCCGGGCTGCCATGACCGGACCCCCAATGTTTTTAATACACTCTCGGTATTTCGGTCTCTATACCGTCAGTACAACGCATACGTACCCGAGCCAGATGTTTGAGGAGCTCAAATGCAGCTTAGCGATCTACGATCTCGGTTACCATAGCCCGAACTTGTGCACGGTAGCCTCGGGGATATGGGGATATGGCCGGGAGGCTGACTGTAATAATATTATAAGATTGCCAAGCGAACGAACGGACCAAAATGCATAAAAGGGTTGCTTTGGACTGAGTAAAATCAGCAGTCTCATAACTCCACTCTTGTCTCTAAACAACCATGTCGGAAACCAGAGTCATCGCCATCGCTGGAGCTACTGGATACGTCGGTAGGCCTATTGTCGAGGAGATCCTCAAATCAAAAGCATTTGAACTTCGCATACTTACCAGGAAGTCTGGGGTGAGTATATCATGTTGCGTCGAAGCCAAGGACCGCGCTGACGAATCGTGGATTTAGGTGAACGGCCCGCTGGTGCAATCGTTCAAGGAGCGAGGGGCCATACTTCATGGAGTGTCGTATGACGACGAAGCGGAGCTCGTGTCCATGCTTCAAGGAGTCGATATCGTGTTATCTACTTTGAGCGGAGGAGGAATCACGGATGCTCAAGTTAGTTGCTGTGACTGGCTGAACCTCGGATTACTCACCAGGCTTTAATAATTAGCCTAATCTCTTGCGCGCCGCTAAAACCGCTGGGGCCAAGCTCTTTGTCCCGAGCGAATTCGGAGATGTGAGTGGGTTTACCGGGGTACCGGATGATTCTGGTTCAACTAATCATCCACCAAAGCCGTTCGAAGGAGAAGAGCAATCTGGTATATTCCGAGCGAAGCGCGAACTGCACAAGCTGGCAAAAGACATCGGAATGCCTATCACTGTTTTGTTGACGGGACTTTTCCCAGACTACTGCTTAGTCCCGTGAGTTGGTTTGTACTCGCCGAACCAATATTGAACTCACCGCTAAACGCTGGTAGCGTAATGGGTTGGAACTTTGAGGCAAAGAAAGTTGATATATGGGGCACTGGCGACGAAAAGATAACTTGGACCACGATGCCTGATATTGCTCGGTAGGGATGATGACTTGGGTATAGAAACGTCGCTCACTTGTTTTGTTTTATTTTATTTAGCTATATTGCGCACATACTCTCTCGTGTCCCCATTCAGGGGCTGCAAGACCAAGTATTGAGGATCCAAGGTGATCTCAAGTCGTCCAATGAAGTTGCTCAGCTCTGGGAAGAGAAGCATAAAGTGGGTCATCGTTATATGAACAGCGCAGTTCGGCGTCATACTTACTTTGGCGACAGACAAAGCTCCAAATTATATACCGCCCGGTGCAAGAGCTGCACGACCGATTGGCAGCGGACCCAGGAGATGTGCTCGGGACAGTGCTTCGAGAATCGGCGCTGGGTCGGAGTCGAGTTCCGGAGCCGTTGTCCAACGATTTGTTCCCGGGCTGGGATCCTAAGCCGGTGTCGTCAGTATTGTAGATCGTGCTCAAGGTGTAGTATGGGGGTATGTACGTAAAACGTATTGAGATCGATCAATGGAACCCACGAGTGCGAGCTTAGAGGGGGTAGAGGAAGCATAAGGAGAACGAATCCGATGGACACGCCATGAGAGCTTACTACGAAGCCGAACCCCACGAATGACCTGCATGACGTCTATATGTGTTCATCACAGGGGAGTGCTCGGGATTCGTGAAGGTTTACAGAAGGACGAAGGCCCAAAAACAAGGCTGGTCTTAGGACACCAGACAGCCCGAGCCAAGTCGAATACGTAGTAGCGCCTAGCAGCAACTGAGTTCCAAGTCACCCAAGATAGTGACCTAAGACAGGACTGCAAGATCTGGTCTCAGGCTCACGGTTCCGTGAGTCCAGCTTGGCGCCTTGGGCCGGAGCTTTGCCGTGTGACCCGAAGTGTGGACTGCCCGCGGCAATGTTCGAATTCAACCCGAGAACAAAGATAGGTCGGGCGTCGGCTCAAGCGGAGGGCATGTGGTACTGGATGGGGGTAATAGAGGAGGTGGAGGTGGGGTTGGGCGTAACGCGGGATACTCCTTATGGACAGGCAGGGTCCAGCGGGATGTCCCTTATAGGCATGCCTTGAATAGGCACGTGCAAATTCCCGGGCGTACGCGGAAATAAGTTCCTTGCATGTGAATTGTGCCCCGGCTACAAATACTTGTCGTCCCACCACCTTTATGTGAGTATCCTTCACACCTCCTCCACCCAGATCTGCTAAAAGCCTATAATGTCTACCTCTGTACAAGGCGTCCAAATCCTCGGTAGGTTGAACAAGAACCCGTCTTTTTCGTTCTTTAAGCTAATGATGTCCTCGTCTAGGCAAAGTGCATGGTATGTATACTGACCCACTATGTTTGACGTCGAGTCTGAGTACGGTGTAGGAGCACAATCCGACATCCTTTCGGAGCCCGCTCTACAATTTATCGCCGCGCTCCACCGTACCTTTGAAAGCACACGCCAAGAGGTTGGTCGCTAGAAGCGCTGTGCTCGAGTTCATCTCATCGCTATTGCAGCTGCTTTCCGCTCGCCAAGCCACCCAACGATTGCTGGACGCCGGCCGAACCGAGAAAGTTTGGACCTTCCCGCCAGGTACGACATTCCACACCACCTCTTATGTACCGTTACCTAAATTTCAACCTCAGAAACCGCCGCCATTCGAGATGACCCCACCTGGATCTGCGCGCCGCCCGGCCCTGGGCTCGAAGACCGTCGCGTTGAGATTACTGGGCCGACAGACCGCAAGATGGTTATCAACGCACTGAACTCGGGAGCCAAAACATTTATGGCTGACTTTGAGGGTAGGTCATTTCTCTGCGGGATGAGATTCGAGATTGCCCAAACTTGGAAATTTAGATTCCTCTTCTCCTACCTTTCAAAATATGTTGGCCGGCCAAGTCAACCTGCGCGACGCGATTCGTCGCGAGATCGATTTCAAAACCAATGGCAAGGACTACAAGCTCAAGCCTGTGGGCCAGACAGCCGTGTTGATTGTACGGTAAGACATTTGTGCTGAGCTCCTGAATACCTACTTAGACCTACATGCCAGCCCTCGCGGATGGCATCTCGACGAGCCGCGCGTACTCGTCGACGGGCGGCCCGTGTCTGGTGGAATCTTTGACTTTGGACTATACTTCTTCCATAACGGGCTCGAACTCGTCAAGAGGGGCTTTGGGCCATACTTCTATCTTCCCAAGATGGAGCACTACAAAGAAGCAAGGCATGTTCCTATCTCGAACCCTCCAGTTTCAATGCTTATCGGCGCCCAGGCTTTGGAACGACATCATCAACTTCTCCCAGGACTACATCCGCATGCCCCGAGGCACCGTCCGCGCTACAGTCCTCATCGAGACTTTGCCGGCCGCCTTCCAAATGGAAGAAATCCTGTTCGAGCTCCGCCAGCATTCCTCGGGACTCAATTGCGGTCGCTGGGATTACATCTTCTCGTTTATCAAAAAGAGGCGAGCCGAGGCCGCGAGCGTGATACTGCCGGACCGCAGCAGCGTGACGATGGAAACACCATTTATGGATGCTTATGTGCGGCTTTTGATTCGTACTTGCCACAAGTGAGTAGCGCCGAGCCACCCGTTGGCTTACATACTCACGGGAGTTCTTGTTCAGACGCAAGGTTGCCGCGATGGGTGGTATGTCCGCTCAAATCCCTATCAAGGGTGATGAGAAGGCGAACGAGGTCGCTATGGCCAAGGTTCGCGCGGATAAACTTCGTGAGGTCAAGGCTGGGCACGATGGTACGAGCCTTTTGCACCGCATGATACTATTTGTGAGCTCATCCCGATCGACTTTGCGCAGGCACTTGGATCGCGCACCCGCTCATCTGCAAAATCGCCATGGATATCTTCAACGAGCACATGCACGGTCCGAACCAGTATCACGTGCACGCGGCCCCATCGTCCATTGCGCCAGCCGCGCCAGTTCTCCCGTCTGACCTGCTCAACCACCAGGTTGTTGGCGGAAAGATCACCGAGGGCGGTGTAAAGGCTAATGTCGAAGCTGCTCTGGCCTATTGTGCTGCATGGGTCTCCGGCAACGGGTGCGTGCCTATCAACTACCTGATGGAGGACGCGGCAACTGCAGAGATTGCTCGTGTGCAGCTCTGGCAATGGGTCAAGGCCGAGGCGAAGCTCGTGAGTCAATTAATGTACCCTGCCATAAACGCGCCCGCTAACTCGCCCTTGATATCAGGATACAACCGACACCATCACCGCGGCCTATATCGACAAAATAATCTCCCAGGTATCCCCGCAAGTGACAAAAATCGTGTCCGGGATCAACCAACAGCACGTGGACATTGCTGCTGCATACCTGAGCGCTCAAGTCAAGCGCGAGTGGGCCAGCGACTTTTTGACGAGCGACTTGATGCCTTATCTCGAGGCTCAGGATGGAGGCAAGTGGGTTCGCGCATCACTCTGAGCTATTCTGTAGGATATGAAACATTTTCGTTGATCTTATGTATTTATAAAATGGGCTGGATGAAATGTTAATTTTCTATTCCTATGAGCGAGCGTTTAAGCCGAGAACTATAAAACGATCGTTAGGCCCGAGATGTGCATATACCCAGAATATACTCCTCACCGTGAACGCATCACCCCGAAGCAAGGTCGAGGACGGCAGCGACACATTGGCGACTACAAAGTCGCTATTCCAAGCTGAACGAGGCGGGGAGTCGGTTTCGATGCGCCTGAAAACAGGGCATGATTGGAACAGACCCAGCTCCTCCATGCCCAAGTTAAAAAAACTCACGCCGCATCAAACGAAGTGCCGGTAAAGGACCCAACCTCAGTGGACACAATGTATGCGTATTTCCCATCATCCACAAACTGGTAAAACAATCGTGCGTCGATCTGAACGCTGCCAGTCTTGTCGATCACGCCAGTGTCCCCACCAAGGCCAGGGACCGCCTTTGCGATGAGTTTCCCAGTCGGGTCAGTCATGTTTCCTCTGGCATGCAAGTTAATCTTCTAATCTCTTGTAGAGAAGGTGGATTGAGTACCCTAGGATGGCGACTCCGATGCGAGTGCCCAGTGGCCCCTCGATCTCTTTAGTCTCGCCCAGTTCTGCGGTCCAAGAATACAAGTGCTTGTAGCCTGGCAGGGTTTTCGCCCCGAAAGCGGAGGTGCAGAGGGTAACGGCAGCAATGCAGGCGATGCTTAAGCTACGCATTGTTTGTAGTGGGTTCGCGAGAGGAGTGGTGGATGGAAGAGGATTGGCGTGTAATGGTGTAATTCAACCAAATTACATGGTACAATTAGGAGGTGTTATTAGGGGGTGTTATGAGGTCCATTAGAACAGGGGGGGATGGTCAAAAGTGTAATGGATCAATAACACATAATTGCATGTTATTCCACCCCACATTTTTTGCTGAGTAATAACTTGAATCATATATTTCATTGACCGGTCGCTTTCGTTTTATTTCATGGATCCCGCCCACAAGGCACATGTAAGTGTCAACATCAACATCCCTCCATCGGCACCCTCGTCTTCATCAGCACCCTAATCCTTATCAACCTCCATGTCATTCTCAGACTCGACCTCATCTTCATCGATACCCTCGTCCTTATGAACATTCTCAGGCTCGTCCACAGCTGCGCCTGATCCCACGTCGGGCGTGTA
>WSLN01000542.1:0-13231 GCA_019677355.1 Ceratobasidium sp. 370
GGACGAGAGGTTCGGGCAGCTGACGTCGTTCGTGAGACTATTAGGCGTGTTTAGTCTAGAGCTCGGTAGTGAGCAACACTCTACCATACCAGATGCTTTGCTGACTTTCTGCCGAGTAGAAGATCGCGTTGTTCGTTGAGCACTGCAAAGTAACATCGTCATGGACCTATATTCACGCTATCATAGACATATCAATACCTCGAACGTGTTTGAGGAGGCATGTTGACGCAGTAGAGGGGGAAGGTCGCTGAAGAGATGGTCGTTGTTGCCAAACCGGCGAAGGCGCCCGAGCTTCAATATTCAAGCGCACTGAATTCGCAATTACGAACTCACACTTGTAAACACATCCCGCCGGGTGACTCCATGGGCGCTATGATAAATATCAGCCGAGCCGCCAATCAAGTACCGTTTCGGGACCGATGGGCAGGCCCGTGTTGCTTGACTCATATCGCAAGCAGGCAAATCAATTGGTCAATTAGCACAATTATCCGTATCTAAGACCCACGCCCGCGTTGAAGGGGTTGCACGTGCCAACGGAAAAGCTCGTGATAACATTTGGGAAGATCCAAAGATAATGATCGAATTTACAATACTCGGGCCTTGCGGCTTGAATAGCGTCCCCTAAGATGCAGGGTCGGAGCCCGCTAATCCCGGAATCAGGAAGGCGCTCTGGCTTGGGCGAACGATGGGGCACATGCCATAAACTATGTAGGACCACAATCCGTCCCTATTACATATCACCACCTCCCTTGCTTAAAGCTTCGCCTTCTCGCTGCTGCCCTTCTTAACCTCTATCAAAGAAGTGAGGGCGACCTGTCCTGTCACAGCTACACACTTCATCTCGCGTTTCCAGCTTTCGTCATCCGGGTCTCGCCCTCCAGGCTCGCCAGGATTACATGGCGCACTCCATATCTCGCAACGGATATCATGTCGGCCGTGCTCGAGGAACAAGCATTTAGAGTGCACACCCAATGTACGCTTCGAAAAGCCAGGCGTCGCACGACGAGGAAACTGGCGTTTGAATTCGATTGTTATAAGCATAGTTGGGTACCACCTGATCCCCAAATTAACGTCATCCCTGAGGGTAAATGAACAAGAAACTTACTTGGCCGGTTTTCTCTCCCCCTCTAATTCGGCTAACATCGCTGGCGGATTCTGAAAAACATCTGCAAACAAAGGCAACATGCCGAGCCCCAACTCCTCGTCCTCGCCCGTTAGCTCCACCCAAAGCCCCGACTCGATCCCTCCGTCATCTGTGCCCGGCGGAGCCGCCAACTTGAGCTGGTTACGCGCAATGATGGCTGGATCGTCCGCTCGTCGGAGGTGTTTTCGGAATTTGAAGTAATTGGTGCGAACGATTTCAATGAGAGCTTTGGAGGGGTGGGAGAGGATCGGTATGGAATGGTAGAGTGGGTGGGATGGTGGTATATTTTCGTGTTTCTGGTTGGAAGGAGGAGCGTCGAACGCTGGGAGCGTGCCGAAAATCATGTGTGTCATCACCCTAGTTTTCCCCTGCCAACTCGTAAAATCAGCAAAGGAGGCTGGAAACGGCGGCCGAACATACGTCTTGGACTAGGTTGGCTATGAGGTTGGTGAATCGAGATCCCGTACGGACTACTTCAACCTCGACCGTGTATTCCAATTTCGCAGCTGGCGACATATAATGAGCTGTGACGTGGATTGGGTCTCGATGATTGGTTTTTTCTTGACACTTGATGCAGGCCGTCACGATTAAACACAGAAGATATCCTCCGTGTAGAACTCTGTTGTAAAGAAATCTCGAGTTACGAAGAATAACGATGTCGTGCATGGACGTACGAGCCACCTATCCAGTCCGGGTCTGCAACTCCCTGATACGTATATTTGACATGTCCTCCAGCCCCGGTGGTAGACTGAACAAGTCCGAGATCAAGTGCTTGAGAAAGTGGAGCCATCCAAAGAACTAGTTTGTAACAAGGTCGTGGTGAAGGAGCACAGTGGCCTCCAAGAGACCAGGAGACTGCGTATCATGTTCGGAGGCGGTGGCCAGGCCCGATCACGCCACTTGGTTCCGTGACTGAAGGACCGAATTGAGGACCCGGGAGAACCACGCTAACAAGCGCCAGGTAGGGGTACGAAGAGGTTGATTAAGTTCGAACTCTAGGAATATTGCAATACCATACATGACCATCTCAATTACACTTACTTATAGCTTAGCCTTCTGTTGACCTCTGACCCCGTTGCCAAACGAAGATGTGAGCGCCAACTGATTTGCCACGGCTATGCACCTCATCTCTCGCTTCCAAACATCGCTTCCATCGTTCTCTCCGGCTTGACCAATGCTACTGGGCGCACTCCACAGCTCGCAGTAGCCGTCATGACGGCCCTGGTTGAGGAACAAGTTCCTAGAGTAGAGGCCTAACGTACGATCCGCGTAACCAGGTGTGGCACGTCTCGGGAGTTGGCATTTGAACTCCAGCGTAATAAGCACCGTCGGGTACCGTCTGATCTGTGGAATCAGTATCGCCCAAGGCGAGACTCAAAGGTAGAAAAGCGGCCTACGTGATCAGTATTCCATCCCCACATGCCTCGGACAAGAGCGACGGCGTTCTTCGGTACAGGTCGGCAAACACAGGGATTACGGCTAGGCCTAATTCCTCGTCCTCGTTTGTGAGTTCCATCCAAAGCCCAGACTCGAGACCTCCAGCGTGAGTGTCGGGTGGAGCCGTGAGCTTCGATTTATTGCGTTGGCTAATGGCGGGGTCTTCGGCGTGCTGAATATGTTTCAAAAATCCGTAGTGCTTGGACGAAATGTGTATAGCCCGGCATGTAGAGGGATGGGAGACGATAGGTATCCGGTGGTACAGAGGATGCGAAGGTGGAATGTTTTCGAACTTCTTGCTGGAAGGTGGTGCGTCAAACTCGGGTAGAGTGCCAAAGACCACCGGCGCTATCACTTTAGTCTTTCCCTACGATCCAAAAGGGTCAGAAACAGGAGCGGTTTGGTATTGGACAAGGCAGGCATACGTCTTGAGTCCATTTAGCCTGCAGGTTTGTGAATCGAGATCCCGAGTGAACGACTTCAACCTCGATTTGGTAGTTCGACACCGTAGCGGGCAACATGAAATGTGCTGTGACGTGGACGGGGTCGCGATGTTTGCTATTTTCTTGGAATTTCATGCAGGCCTTGACGAGTAGCGAGAGTACGTATCCACCATTCGGAGTCCTGTTATGCGAGGAGGGAAATAAGTTTCTGTTAAGAAACGAAATATCTTGTGCTAACGGACTTTGCAATCACCCATTCCGGGTCTACTATCCCATGGTAAGTCTGTTTGGAAGAACTTGCTCCGGTGTGAGGCTGGAGAAGTTCGAGTGCGAGAGCCTGGGAAAGCGGTGCCATCGTAGTCAGTGCTGAGGACGGGAGCCGAGAACAGGCAGGCTAAATATCAGGTTCAAGGGCGGTGCACGGCCTTATCAACCCCGCAGAGTGGAGAGTCTAGAACTAGGGACGAAAGAATCAAGATCAAACGCTAATCTCACTAATCTATCGACCGCATCCGCTTACAATATAGTGAATGTAGGCGTTGAGCAAGCAACGCCCCGTACACCGCTCAGGTCGCTACTAGCTTTCGCCAACCTTGCCCAACTTCATTTGGGCTACGATGTGCACTTCAGACCTGCGCCAAGAGCGCGTTCGGGAAACCCGGGGTCAGCGGGCGCTTCAGTAAAACCGAGATCCCCGAAAACGGATATTAGGGTATTAAGGCCTACACAGAGATTAGTGGCCGGTTTCAAACGCGAAGAGGACCCACACACTTCTCAAATTAAAACATCCACTGAGGATATGAGCACCAGTTGCCCATCACGCTTGTACACAGCGTGTCTTGCTTCTGATTTTATCGTCCGACCCTTCCCTCAGATTACGCGGCACACTACAAGTCTCACAATAAACGTCGTGTTTGAGGAATAACCGCGAGGGATAAAAATCAAGCGTACAGCACGAAAAACCCGACATCCCGCACCGAGGAATTTGGAGTTTAAATTCGAGTTTCGTGAACACCATCGGTAGTGTCTAGACCCCGAGGTCAATGCAAACCGAGACGACTGACAAATTCAAGGACTTACCTAGGTAGGCCCCCATCTCTATGAAGTGTTGGTGTTCTTCGAGATATGTCTGCAAATAATACCAACCCCACGCGCTTCACTCTCGCCTGTAAGTTCTACCCAACGGCCAGGATGAAGAGCGTGGGATAAGGAATGTCTTCATGCTTCCTGGTTCGTGAAGGGACGCCAAACATCGAGATGGTGCTTAACACCGCATGTGTCATCGCTCTGATCTTCCCTTGCAAGTTGACCCAGTTAGAACGCAAGGTTGAACCGTAAGAAGACCAACGTACATCTTAGGCCCATTTGGTCGAGATGCTTGAGAATCGTTATCCTGTACGAATGGTTTGCAGGTCGAACCTGTAGTACGATATGGCGGCTGACAATATAAAATCGCCTGCGGAGTGGAATGGATCGGGTCTTGATACTCCGTGTTCCATTGAAACCTAATGCCCGTTATGACGAGGAGACCAAATGTATATCCACCATTTGAATTTTGACGGGAAGTGCTCCAGAAAGAGGCACCCTCCAGCAGATAACGAGCTAACTGATCAACTGAACTCGCGGCAGATGCGGGGCGGGATCGACGCGGTCGTTGAGCTGGGACCCGGGGCACTCTCAAGGGCCCTTTAGAGAGGCCGATAACTTACGAATTTTTCGCAAATGATGGGTCAGCAGTGTACCTCGGAAAGCCCGAGTGCTCGCGTGAGTGGGGTAATTGAGTTGTGAGAAAGCATGTTAGGAAGGGAGAGATAAGGTCACGGGCACCATGTGACTTTGTTTATCGTTATTTATCGCAACTGTCCCCGACAAGTCCAACTTTGACTGAGGCTTCGCAATGTAAGTGCTAGCGGGTTGAATCTGATAACAAATATATATTAGGATGTCTGTAAGGCTCCAAGTACACCTATATATTTCCGTGTGCTCTAAAATATGTGATTTTGAGGATGCTTTCTCCGCTCCGCAGACAAACCGGCGCCCTCTAATCAGAGCTTCGCCTTTTTCTCCCCCTTGCTCCTGTTAATCGCTAGTGGAACGCTCAGCGCCATCTGGCCTGTTACGGCCACACATCTCATATCTCGCCTCCAGCTCTCATCGTGGGCACTTTTACCGCCACGTTCGCCAATGTTGCTCGGTGCGCTCCAGACCTCGCCATATATATCGTGCCGACCGTGCTCGAGGAATGATCCCTTGGAGTATACACCTAGAGTGCGATGCGAAAATCCGGGCGTCCCACGACGAGGGAGCTGGCGTTTAAACTCGAGAGTCATCACCATCGTCGGGTACCACCTAATCTACCCGTCAATGTCATCCAAGCCTGTGAGATAAACACGCACATAAACATAGTCCCATCACCATGCGCCTCGGACAACAAAGTGGGCGTATTCTCAAAAATGTCCGCCAAGAACGGAACCATACTCAACCCCACTTCGTCCTCTTCCTGAGGCATTTCCCACCACGCGCCTGACTCGAGTCCCCCGTCGTGCGTGTCCGGTGAGTCCGTGAGCTTGGCTTTATTCCGTGCGCTAATGGCAAGGTCTTCGGCGCGTTGGACGTATTGACGAAATTTACCGTATTTATGCTGTAGCTCCTGGGGGGTGGTCGTGCGGGGGTGGGAAAGGAGGGGAATTGGACGATAAAGAGGGTGGGAAGGAGGTATGTTCTCGTGTTTTTTGTCGGAAGGTGGGGCGTCGAAAGCTGGCAGTGTGCCGAATATCATGTGAGTCAGTACTTTAATTTCTCCCTACCAGCTAATCGTGAGCAGCATTGAAGCTTGTTACGCGGAGAACGTACATCTTGAACAAGATTGGCCGTAAGATTAGAGAACCGAGATCCTGTGCGTATCACTTCGACCTCGACACGGTACTCTGATCTAGCCGTCGGCTGCATAAAGTGGGCGGTGACGTGAACGGGATCCTTGTGGTTGGTCGCCTGTTGGCACTTGATGCACGCCGCTACAAGTAGACCTAAAACATATCCGCCATGTGGAATCCTAGACGGTTTGAGCAGACTTGTGAGCCTTTCGACGATATGAAAGCGCTTTGTGTGTGAACGTACGAACCGACCACCCAGTCCGGGTCAACCGTTCCATGGTAAATATATTTTGGACGTCCTCCGTTTTTGCCGGATTCGAGTAGCTGGGGCGAGAGTGCTTGGTTAAGAGGAGCCATTTGTAAGGCGGAGTTTAAGCAGCGGACGGGGGCGAGCCGGGAAACACTAAATTGTCGTGGATGAGGCTGGGAAGAGACGGGACCGGGACCGGGAGATGCAACGAGCCGCCCGGTGCAATAAGGTTAGCGCCTGTGCTTACGTCACCAGTTTTCAAGCATAGGCAAACAGCCCACCGAAGTGTGCCACCCACGACAAGCCCAACTCCCAAAGGGTCTTCCTTACTTATAATCAGTTGGCCTCACGCACTGCATCCCCAGACTCTGATCGGTACGCCCGTCTGATACTTGAACTACTCTCCCCGCCCACCCTCGTTGTTCCGCGTCTGCTCGCTCTGCTCTGCCACCTTTAAAGTAGCCTACGTCACCCTTCTAATGGCATTGCACAAACACCGGAAATCTAATCACACAAGACACCTTTTCTCAAGGCTATCCAAATGGATTTTTGAACTTCAGGTCTGCTGCTCCCGACAGTACTTCGCTTACGCCATCTTCTTTTCAATGCCTCCACGCGGCACGTGGCCTGCCGTTCCTCAACCCATCCCACTCTCAGCCATATCCTTTAGCCCATAGCCTTCTTTCCTCGTCTCTGGACGCCTGCAAGCAACCCTTAGCCCACTTAAGCGTAGTATCAACTGAGTCACATTGGTCAGATCTTAGCCGTTGGAATCACGCCTTATTGACCAACATTGCGATGTACATTATTAGTGTACTTTGTACCCTAACCTTCGGTTCTAAGGCATTCATGTCTCTGGGTACCTGTGAGTGCCTCTAACGACTCTCGCTTGCTGTCACGATTTTAGTCGGGGGTCCTGAACTATTCATGCTTCTCGTGGATCATTTGTTATCGCAACAAACCCTTCACACCCCTGGGCTTGAATGACCATCTGCTGCTTTTTTCTCGGCTTGCGCTACAGAATGTTCCCTATCTGATCCGGGCAGCTGGACTCTCCTCAAGAGCAGCTAAAGTTTATTATTAATTTGTCAGGGACTACTATCCGATGCCCGATCTCTCACGATATATACCTCTGAAGCACAAAACCTTGTGGTCCTGCAAGTAGGTAGCTGTGGATGCCTACCCCAACCATCTCCTGTGTACTTTCTGTCCTACTCTTGTGATTCAGCATTCGGGATGGGTCTTGGCTGCTTCCTGGTGAGCTATGCACTCGTAGAATATCCCGTTAGGTCGGGAAGTAATGTTCGCGACTATCGAGCTGAATGCGCACCCCAACGCCGAATCCTACTCATTATCTCTTTGATTCTCCATAAATTCCTCACACTTTGGGGCTTGAGGCATGTTGAAGGCGCCCAAGGTAGCGTGTGTTAGTTTTGGTCACCACTTACCGATATCAGCGCATATAGGTCAAGTGGTCAAGTTGAGAGGCTTGCTCACTGGTTTAGGTAGCCTCCGTTACTTTCTTCATTTGTATCTCGGATATTACATAGTGTACTTACCTTTTCTCTATTACACCATCAATGCGAGTGAATCGGTTTCCACCAGCGGTTTGGTGGAGGCATTATCCTCAAAAGTTACATTATTAGTACGTCGTTACATATCTTGTATCACCGTACTATACTTTTCTGACTGTTTGTAGTGATCCAGTCTCTGCACGCGATCCTGATCCATACATGCATCGCACCTATCTATGCTCTTCGTTTACATACAGGTCCCGTAGGGATGCAACCTTCGTGTGTACACAACCCCGCTCCTCGCACAATGTCCGTGTTAGCAGGCAACCATCCAATTTGTAAAAGTATCCATTACCACCACTCAGCGTATCAGGTTTAGCTCTGCTCCCGTCGTATCGACTTGCCCAATAGAATCGAGGGGGTCGGGAGTTCTCTCCCCAGCCACAACGGCTGCTGCCACGGACGTCATTTTTTTAAGTTTAAGCTGGAGCGGGCGATGGATACATATCCTGATAATGTGCCGACAGGGGTTGTGGGCCGCTGTTGATGTGTCGGCGCTTAACCCAATTTGACAACACCATGTCATGTGCTGGATGACGTGATCCTTTAGTGCTGTGCTTCGTCAGCCCAACAACCTCAATGCAAACCACTACAGTGTACATGTACTCAGGCAAGTCGAACGGCAATGCCCACGAATGCTACAGTACCCCTCCAATTACAACTGTCCCAACCTACAATCGCTCATTGTCTGCTTGTTCAGGCCGGTGGTCGCTTCTCAGATAACGAGGATTTGGCTATTCCCTTAGCTACAGCTACGCAAGCTCCCAATATACAAGCGCCGGCTCATTCGTCTTCTGAGGGTCTCATGCGAATTTTTCACTATTTTCGACATCGATTTTACCCCTTCCTAGCTATTGCCACTTACGGACCAGTTGTTCAAGCTCACCCATATATTGCTCTTGCCCTCATGTTCCTCTTGATTGTAACTCTGGGTTCTATTCTCGGTGTTCTAACGCTCTTGGTTCACCTGCGTCATTCTGCTTACGCCATTCGAAGTCGTACTCACTTGGAAGGTGTTAAGCGTCTGAAAGCTGCACACGTAGCTCTCAATGTCAGCGCCGAGCGCGGGGAAGAGCGAGAACGAGTGCAGAGCGGGGACGCGAGAGGGCAAGAGTATGTACGACGTCGAATAGGGGCTAGGAAGCTCGGGAATACGTGGAGTCGAATCGAATGCGCCGACGTCAAGTCGCGATCGTGGAGGGTCACGTGGGCACGTAAGCGCCTGCTGTATCTAACAGAAGGAACTTTCTCGGAATCCTTGTTCCTCGACTCTCAACTATTGCACTGCATGATCGGCGTTTGAGTCACTCTTGAGTATATGATTCCTTCACATACTGCTTCCCATCTGGCCAGATGCAACGATCCTCACCGCTGTCGCCATATCCCAAAATAAATGGATGCTATACGCTGTATTGCGGGAAGCCTCATGCTGAACCAGCATCACGCCATTTGCCAGATTTATTCCAGTTATCCGATCGGGCTATAGTCAGCCCGAAGCTATTTTTCTGTCGGCGAACTCTGGTTAGCAGTTTAGTTCAATAGCGAATCGGGTATTCAGTCGGCACCCACCCGCACTAGAGGGCTTGTGGTTCAGTAACAAAGACCTGGCAGACCGACCACCAACCGCCCCGTGAGTGTTCAAGGTTTCACAAAATCTCGCTTTGTACACGCCCTCAGAAAGAGTGTGCCATTGGTGTCTTATCGTTATTGTCTAACTCGTGTAACTCTCGCGCTGCCTCCTGTTTAGCGACTCACAAGCGTATTTGGCTGCCAAGCTTCTCCGACAACAGGGCGACCACACGTCCTCGACTAGTCAAACATGGACTAGCACCTGATTGGCCAGCAAAGCTTCAATGGCGAGTGTGACCCGGTTCTGATATCACGGCATCCTCCATTTACCTTTCCGATTTAGCATCAACTCGCTTGACTAACCCCAACTGTTTCTTACTGTGCCATACGCCACGAGGGGAGCGGGTGGGGAGAGTGACCACATTGCGGGAGTGATGTCCATCAGGCACGAGCCAGGACTTGGTATGCAACCTGGCATGGTTGTGTCCAACAGCGTTGACGCACATGGCATTTCAAACGTGTTTAAATCTTATCGTGCTTATTTTGATGTCAGTTTCCACCACTGTCTTGGTTTTTGGGATTTAGCTGACATCCACATCCACACGCACCCTCACACGCGGCACCCAACGTGCATACACATGGATACCTCACACTTATGGTATGCATATAATGCAGAGCTTGCCCAACTAGTCTGTGGAAAGGAAGCTCAGCTTCATTTGCGTCAGGCTTTACGTATAGTTGAAATTTGGCGAACGGGCCAATGGTAACAATACTGTCAAGGAAAGATAGGATGGTCACAGCCTGTGCATCCTAGTCATGCTTAAACCCAATGCCTACATCAGTGACCATGGTTCTGCCCTGGTTGGCCTTAATGCTTCTATATGCTGCTCTTATATCCCATGGTGAAGGTCTAACCTTAACTTGGTTCCCGTGCCTCGGGAGCGGCCACCATGTGACCTGTCGTCCTACGTTGCATTGGATTTTTGGGTCCGGACTATTAAATTCATGCACCTTTTCACTGCCTCAATGCCTCCGAGTTAAGTTCTGGTTTATGTTCATTGCACCATAATAACCACTGAACACCTTGGAACGCTTCCACGACTCAACACTCTATAACTCCACCTCCTGCTCCCAGTTCATCCACCTACATCCCCATTCTCTCTCCCAGCATCGTTCTCACCTCCCTCTCCATGTCACAAGTCAATAATCCACTTACACAGTCTCCAGGCCCAAATACGCAAGTGTGAGTCACATACTGTGAGCGTCTAGATAGTGTCGCACTCACAACTACCCTCGCACCCCTGCAGTGATCCTGTTGTGCACGACAATGACTTTCCTGCACCTGCGCATCCCATTCTCGAGCTCAAACCTCCCATCCCAGAACCCATCGCGCATATACCTGCCGAACCCGATGTAGTTGACGAAATAGGTAGGCAATGATTTTTGTCGAATCTTTAAACCACTAAAACCTAGCAGTTGAAGAGCCACAACAACCAGCCCCACTTGCTCCTAACCTGCTCTTACGCTCACTCCTAGCATCAGGAAAATGGAAAACGTCTACAGAGATCTACAGTAGAGCCTGTAGACCCGTAGATGCCTTACGTCTACGGTTGGGGGTCACCTTCTACCATAGATCTACCGCAGACTCCCCAGTCTACTGTAGAAACAAGGGTCTATGGTAGACAGAAGGGTCTATGGTAGACACAAGGGTCTACGGTAGATATCACAATACTCTGCAGATGGACAACTAATCTTATTGGTCATGTTATTTACATATACAGGCAAGCCAGGGTGGGTGGACGAGTGAGGCCATGTGTGCACACCCAGGGTGGGGCCAGGGGCGTGGGCAGGCGTTGCGTACAAGCACCAGGGCGGTCAAGCAAGGCGGATGGTGGGCGAGCGACGCTGGACAAGCGACACGGTGTGCGTGCCTGTCACGTACGAGCGCCAGGGCAGGCAAGGGCAGGTGAGCGAGGGCAAACCAGTGACGCGGCGTGCGCGCGCAGTTGGGCAGGCGAGGGCAGGCAGGCAAGGGTGGGCGGGCGAGGGCGAACGAGCAAGGGCGGACGAGCGACATGGTGTGCGCGCCGCAGGGCCAGGCCAGGCCATGGTGTGTGCGCGCCAGGTGGGCGAGCAAGCGTGGGCGAGGGCGGGCGGGCGAGCGTGGGCAGACGAGGGCGGATGAGCGAGGGCGGACGAGCGACGTGGTGTGCGCGTGCCAGGTGGGCGGGCGAGGGCGAGCATGGGCGGGCGAGCGTTGGCAGGCGAGCGAGGGTGGGTGGGCGGAGTGACGCGACGTGCGCGTGCCAGATGGGCGGGTGACCAAGCATGGGCCAGCGTGGGCCAGCGAGCGTGGGCAAGGGCGAGCACACGAGTGAGCGCAGGCAAGGGCGGGCGAGGGTGGGCGGGCCAGCGAGGCGGCGTGTGCGCGCCAGGGCAGGCGAGCAAGGCGGACAGCAGGCGAGGGTGGGCAGGCGAGCGAGGGCGGACGCGCGACGCGCGACGCGGCGTGCACGCGCCAGGTGGGCGGGCAAGGGCGGGCAAGCGAGTGTGGGCAATGGCGGGCGGGCGAGCAAGCGTGGGCGGGCGAGGGCAGACGAGCAACGCGGTGCGCACGCGCTGTGTGGGCAGGCGAGGGTGGGCGAGCGGCATGGGCGGGCGACACGCAGGCGGACAGGCATGGGCAGGCATCACGTACGAGCACCAGGGCGAGCGAGCGTGGGCAGGCGAGGACGCACGAGTGGGGCAAGCGCGGACAAGCGAGCGTGGGCGGGCGAGGGCAGGTGAGCGAGGGCAGACGCGCAACACAGCGTGCACGCGCCAGGTGGGCGGGTGAGCACGGGCAAGCGAGAGTGGGCAAGGGCGGGCGAGCAACGCGCCGTGCACGCGCTGGGTGGGCGGGCGAGGGCGGGTGGGCGAGCATGGGCAAGGGCGAGCGCGCGAGTGAGCGCGGGCAAGGGCAGGCGAGCGAGTGTGGGCGAGGGCGGGTGAGCGAGCGAGCATGGCCGGGTGGACAAGCGTGGCCGGGTGGGCGAGCGAGCGCGGACAGACGAGCGGGGCAACGGCGGGCGTGCGCGGGCGGGTGGGCGAGGGCAGGCGAGTGAGCGAGCATAGGCGGGCAGACGATGAGCGACGCGGTGTGCGTGCCTGTCACGTACGAACGCCAGCGCGGGCGAACGAGGCGGACAGTGGGCGAGCGAGGGCAGACGAGCAACGCAGCGGCACGGGCATGGATGAGTGACGGTGAGCGAGGTGGCACACGCGTCAAGGTGAGGCCGAGCGAGCGCAGTGAGCGGCGGGAGTGGAACGGCGGAACGGGCGGGACTTACCTGGGCCACAGCCACCAAGGCTCAGGCGATCGGTGCGGGACGGCAGGCGAGGGGCGGTTAGCAGCCAGAGTAACGGCGTTGGACACGCGGGGCTCACCTGCGTGGGGGCACCAGCCAAAGCACCGTGCAGTGTGGTGGTCGATGTTGAGGGCAGCACTCAACATTGACGGGTTCATAAGCCAACCCTGACATAAGCACCGGCGCTTCCAGTGCTGGTTTCTGGAATGCCAAGTCACCTCTCACCCCTGGACAGCCCCATGGGGGGGAGGTAAATAATTAGTAGGAAATATGTATAAAATATAAGCAAGTATAAATACTCTTACTGCCAAATTTGGGGCACGATCTATAGGAAGACCATGGAGACAACAATAAAACAAGCTTGCATCAGTTTTAAGGGAGATGTAATGCAGGAATTCCGGCAATGAATGGCTTCAATACTGCATGTATCAACTTGTTTAAGACCTTATTAAATGCGCAAAATTCGCAGCAATCGACTCATATCACTGCGCATGTCTGAGAGTAGAAAATGACTGAAGTCGCAGCCAATTAGTGCTGAGAAAATATTCACAGAAGTGCGCACATGCACAAACTCATCTTAAACAGAGTATTCAG
>WSLN01000544.1:0-13221 GCA_019677355.1 Ceratobasidium sp. 370
ATCGATTGAATCGAAAATATTTTATTACCTAAGCATCGGAGTTAAGACCTCTCACCCGATGACAAGGCATAGGTGAATCTCTGCACCGCAAACATTTGGCGCCGGCGTTAGTAAGCATTCATCACTTTCGTTCAAGTGATGATCCTCATTTGCGATTCTCTGATGTATGCGCTACATAACATCCGGTGGGACGATAGTGCGGGGGTATGGTACGATTCATTTTATTTGCAGTGGTTCACAAGTATTGCCCTACCCCGGTATGCCACATTGCTGTTTGGGCGAGATCACTTCCTCTGGAAGACAGGGTGCCGTTATACTTAGGAGAAGTTAAACCCTGAATTACATAACATGGGGCTAAAGTTGTTACTTGGGCGAGATCACTTTCGAGGGAAGATGGAAGGGAACTCTATATTTATATGATGGAGACCGAGCCCTGAATTACATTTCTATGGGTCTAAGTCTATCACCTCCTCAGGGCATTGGTAAGGGTGCACCCGGTTCCCTCACAACCGGTGCACCTCCTTGTTCCTTCTCGCGATTGCCTCCCTGTATCCCTTCAGTTGGGCTTCGGCGAGGCACAGTGCCTCCTTCGCCTCCTGCAGCTGGGCGGAGGCAGTGTGCTCGGCTTCTTGCGCGGCCGCGAGCGCTCAGCGGGTGCCCTCATGGGCCTCGATTTCGCAGGTGAGCCGCGTGGCCAACTTGGCCCGTCATTCCTCAGTTTTGGTCTGTTTGACCCTGCACACCATATGGTTGGGTGCGATGGGTGGCCAGGATGCTGGGCAGTCGCAGCGGGGCACCGGTTTGGCTGAGGGGCACTGGCCCCGGTCGCAGGCCTGCACCTGGGCGGCGAGGTGGGCGTTTTGACTGTCGAGGGTCTGGGCACGGGTGATGAGAGCGGCGTGGGCAGTGATGGTGCACAGCATAGCAGGTAGAGTAGAGTATGTTTTTTGATGGTGATACCGCTTGTCCTGTGGCAGTTATATACTGGCCATTCTAGATTTTCCTCACGTGGTTCTTTGTTGTGATTGCACTTGTTGGATCGAGACACATGACCTGTCTTATGTATTTATCAGGGTTGGTTGCCGTCTGTCTCTTCCATTGTCCTCTTCCTCTATCCAGTCCCAGTCATGCATGTCATCACCCTTAACTACAATCCACTGGAATGCAAGTGCCTGTTCGAGGAGGGTGACTACAACGAATGTTGTGCTCATTGTGAGCTCGTCGGTCTGGCTGCCCTCCTTGACTACAAAGGAGGGGTGGGGGTAGACGACGGGCTATGGTACCTCTGGGGGGACAAGGGTGAGTGGCTCCTTTGTCCCCTTAGTTGATTTCGTGGCTGACTTGCTTCTAGCCTGGAAGATCCCTGAGCTGAAGAAGTAGGCGTCTGCAGGTCGGGAGGGCCTGCTCAGTCGTCCTGTCGCTTCCTCCTCTTCCAAGGGGAAGGCGGAGGTCAAGACTGGTTGGGAGCCGTTCCTGGATGACCGTCCCAATCTAGTTAACCACCTCCATGAGTTGCGGGAGGATGCCCCTTGGTTAACGCCGAATGAGAACTGTCAGGGTATAGAGGCGGCGAAGCAGTTATGTCCGCATGGAAAAGGGAAGCATCATATGCACCCTTATGCGCGTGAGAAGGGTTTCGGAAAGTAGGGTCCAGGTTTTGTATATATGTAGCTCGAGCTGGTTTTGAAATCCATCACTCTTAGCTTCCCTCATATCAACCTCCTTTCCTAGTTATGTGTCCTCCTGGCCCCATTCTATTTGTGAACAAGGCAATGATGGACTTGTTTCCCTGTCAGACCATTGAGGGATGGGTCCTTGACCAGGAGGAGGACAGTCCCTATCGCCACGACTGCTGTTGGCGTAGCCCCAATCTACCCTGTATGCTTGCAGGCATGTGGGAGGACACCTTCCATGACCACTTCCGTGATGTGCCTCCACCTTCTCCTTTGAGAAGTGCGGTTCCCATAAGGGCGAGCAGTGCGTGTTTCTCCTGTGGGGTCTCTATTGGTGACTGATCAACTGTTTGTATGCAGAAAGGGACAGGATCTTCCTTAGATAGACGGATGGGTAGCGGGTCCCTAACACGATGTAATAGAACATAGCATATTTGATTTGTTGTGATACATGATACGCGTGAGGGAGTTCTATCTAAGAGAAGGACGGTTCAGCCTTTACCCCACTCTTCTCCATTTCCAGGATTTCTTGTTTGATTCGTTTAAGTTCCGCATCCAGGGTAGGATTGTTCATAAGGGCTTCGTATTCATGGAGGCTCAGTGGTGGGTCTTCCACTAACTTGAGGGATTCCATGCTTCTCCCCAAATCATTTGCTCCTATGGCCCCTTTTGTGTGTAAGGATAGCCACTGGTCGAAGTCCTCCTTGGTCGCCCCTTTGGTGGAGATCAGCTTGTACATGAGGGGGCTGCTTACTTTATCGAGTGGGCCCCAGTAGTGGCTAGGAGTTGCGTTGATAATTCTATCTACTCACTCCCAGACCTGTCTGCTGATCTCGGTTGCGCTGGGGGGCTCTATCTTGCTTGATGACCCTGCCCATGCCTCGTTCTCTTTTGTCCTGCGCTTCATGGCGTTGACGACGGCATCGACCATGGGTCCAACAAGGTTGCCTATTATGTAAAAGGGGGTTCGTTTCATGGTGGGCCTGGTTTTCAGTGGCTTGGTGGTGCACCACTCCAAGGGTCCCTTTCCTGGGTGGTAGTACGTCTTCTCGCCTACCCAGTTGTGTGGGAAACACTTTCTCCACGGGATGTATTCTAGGTTAGCTCTGGGTAGGAGGCAGTCAGTGTACTCCTGGGCATGTTCCAGGTCCAGCATCCTCAGCTTCAGGGGTGCCGCAGGGTTAAAGGCCCAGGTGCGAGAGGGGGTTTGAGGTTGCATGGTCATCAGTAAGGGGTGTGGTGGTCAGGACGAAGAGGAAGCTTGTCCCCCTCTATTCCGACCCCCCTTTCTTATACCCCTTTACTGACTCACGTTGGTGCTTGCGCCTGCCAGGCAAGTCACCCCCCTCTGCCGGCATTGGTGCATCGGGGAAGCACCAGCGCAAGTCCTCCAGCAAGTCATCCTTGCCGCAGAACTTCACTGCCCTCTCCATCGTGTCCTCGATTGGGTCATAACCCTTCCACCTGATTTGGTAATATAGGGTCTTCTTCCGCCATTCCCAGGCTACGATGTGGTCCACCTCGTACTCCTCCTCCCCTTCCTCCGTGACAATCGGGGGGGGCTTGGCCTGCTTCCGCCCGAAGTCCTCATCAGGCTTGTAGGGCGACAGGAGGCTCACATGGAACACATCGTGAACCTTGATGGTCTTTGGCAGGTCCAGTCTGTAAGCATGGGTTGATATCACCTCTGTAATCATGAAGGGTCCTCCTTTCTTGTTGTCCAGCTTCTTCGAAGGTCTGGTAGTTCTGAGGTTCGATAGCAGCAGCCAGACCTTGTCCCCCACCTTGAAGGGTTCCAGGTTCTCCGGTTGGCCCTGGTGTAATTTCAAGGCAGCCTGGACCTTGTCCCAGATCTTCACCATTTTTTCCTTCATTGCCTTGGCGGCTGGGACCTTCCCCAGACCTCTGTTCTCGGTCTTGGGAGGCAGCCACTTCGGGTTCCTTCTGTATACGGCTTCGAATGCACTGAGACCCGTCGAAGGGTTCCTATGGTTGTTATGGCAGAACTCCACCATAGGCAGCCAGCCTACCCAGTTGTCCTGTTGGTAGTTGCAGAAGGTTCTTAGGAAGCCTTCTACCCATTGGTTCGTTCTTTCGGCCAAGCCGTCCGTTTCTGGGTGATAGGCTGTCGAGAAGTGGGGCTCGATTCCTAGCTTCCTATACAGGGTTTTAAGGAACTGGCTGTTGAAGGTGGATCCCCTGTCGGATACAGTCGTTTTTGGTAGCCCATGGATCTTCCATATGTTGCTGATGAATATGTCAGCAAGCTCCTCCGCGTTCGTGGACTCTAGAACAGGGACGAAGTGCGCCTGTTTCAAGAACTGATCTACCACAGTCAGGATACTATCAAAGCCCCGGGATACTGGTAGTTTCACAATGAAATCATAGGCGATGTCCTCCCACGGGCCCTGTGGTATTGGTAGGGGCAGTAAGGGCACAGGGTTCTTATGCCCCTTTGCCCTCTGACAGGTTTCGCAGGAGTCAACATAGTTGTTCACCTGCGTAGTCAGTCCTGGCCAGTAGTAGTCCTGGGACAGTAACTCCTGAGTTCTCTTTCTTCCTTGGTGACCTGCCATCGGGGTGTCATGGTAGGTTTCCAGAATCCTTAGTCTAAGTTCCTTGTCGTTGGGGACGTAGATCCGATCATTGTATCTCAGTAGACCTTCTTCCATACTGTAGCTATGGAACTGTTTTCTCACAGAAGGGGGAAGATTCTCTTTTCCTTCTGTGCTTCTCTGGAGCGTCTCCAGGGATTCGTCGCCTTCCTGCAACCTCTTTATCTCCTCCTTGGTTACCAGCTTTACTAAAGCCCGGAACCCAATAAACTTCTTTGACGGAATCATCACCTGTGGGGCAACAGGGATGTCAGCATGGTTGTGTCTTCTGGACAAGAAGTCAGGCTTGTCTGACATTTTCCCTGGATGAAAGACGATCTCGAAGTTGAAGGAACTAAGGACAGTATGCCACCTGGCATGCCTCCTGTTCCAGACCTGCTCCCTGTCCCAATACTGCAAGTTCCTGTGATTGGTGTAGATCGTGACTGGAGTATCTGTTCCTTCCAGGAACAGCCTCCAATGCTCTAATGATCATATGATAGCTAGTAGTTCCTTATCATGTGTATCATAATTCCTCTGAGGTGGGGTGTAGCTCTTGGATAGGAAGGCAATGGGGTGTAGCTTCCCCTGTTCGTCCTTCTGGTTGAGGACAGCTCTCATTGCGACCCCTGAGACGTCTGTCTCTAAGAAGTATGGCTTCTTTGGGTCCGGGTGGATTAGGACCGGTTCCTTCATTATTTCTTCTTTTATTTTCTGGAATGCCTCGCGTTGCTTCTCCTTCCATTCCCATTCTTTGTCCTTTTGCATGAGTTCCATCAAAGGTTTCACAATGGCACTGAAGTTCTTCACAAATCTTCTATAGAAGTTTGCGAACCCTAGGAACAACTGCAATTGTTTAACAGTGTTTGGGGGTGGCCATTCCACTATTGCTTTTACTTTTTCCTTTTCCATCGACAGGCCCTCTGGGGTAATCATTATTCCAATGAAGGAAGTTGATGTAACCCTGAAGCGACATTTGTGCAGTTTAAGGAATAGATGGTGCTTTCTTAGCCTGGACAACACCTCCCTCACGTGGTTACCATGTTCCTGGGGCCTCTCGGAGTAGACCAGTATGTCGTCCATGTAGACTACCATCGTCACGTTGATGAGATCATGGAAGATTTCGTTCATGAACCATTGAAAGGTGGTGGGCCTGTTCTTTACCCCAAAGGGCATGACAAGGTACTCAAAGAGGCCTTCCTTTGTGCAGAAGGCTGTCCCCCACTCATCACCTTCCGTGATCCATATGTTATTGAAACCCCATCTGATATCCATCTTCATGAAGATCTTAGCGTCCTTCAGCTTTTCCATTAGGTCGGCTTGGATTGGCATGGGAAACTGGTTGGGCTTAGTGATCGCGTTCAGTTTCTGGTAATCCACTACTAGCCGGAGTCCCCCATCCGCTTTCTTTACATAGAAACACGGGGAAGCGATGGGGGAGTGGCTTGGCCTGATCTTTCCGTCCTTCAATTCCTTATCTAGGTATTCCTTCAGGGCTGTGGATTCGGCTGGGGACATAGGGTATGTCTTGGCCAGTCTAGGTAGTTCAGCATTGTCAACGAACTCTATGGAACAATCAAAATCCCTGTGCTCTGGTAACTCGCTGAGTCCTTCCTCCTGGAATAGATCTTCGAAGTCGTGGAACTCTTTGGGGACCCCCTCCAGCAATTCCCCAGCTCTTCCTTTGTATGATATGGTGAAGTCCCTCCAGTCTATTACTGGGTCGGCTTTCTCCAACCAGTCCTGCCCTAAGATGATGTCTATGTCTCCTAGTTCCATGACGTAGCACACACACTCGAAGGGTTTCCCTTCTATGGTGATGGTCATTCTGACCCTTTCCTTGATAGCTTCCTTTAACTCTTTTCCGTTTATCCCTATAACGGATCTCTTTGTCTGCAGTATCTCAGTTGGGGGCCCACTCTGTGAGACGTACTGTGGGTCGATGAAGTTCTTGGATGATCCAGAGTCGATTAGGGTTCTAGCTGTTTCCATGGTTCCCTCAACCGTCGTGTATATTGTTGAACAGTGGTTTGATTTCTTGAGGTAATATACATCTGGGTCCAAGAGTGGTTGCTGACCTTCACACATGGAAGTTGAAGGTCTCTCTAGTTTTCTGACTTGACCATCCAATCTTCTCCTTGGCCTCCAGGATCCTGTCCTGCTTGGCCTTGAACTGCAGCCTTCCTGTCATAGGTCCATTGGCCTCTGCAGTCCTTGATCATGTGGCCTGGCTTTCCACACTTAAGGCACAGGTTCAGCCTCCTGCGTCGTTGCTTTTCTTCTTCTGGGATGTGTACCAGGGGTTTACTCTTCGGGGCCCCTGAGCTGCCAACCAAGCCTGCCTTGGCTTCCGTCGGTTTGGATGGTTCTTCTACCTTACCGGTTTTTCCTGTTAGTCATTCATTCGCAAACAACATGTCATCCGCTCGGCATGCTGCCTTAATCCAATCCTCCAGGGTCCACCTGTTGAGCTCTTCTTCCCTGAACATAGCTTGCCTCTTCAGCTCGTTTTTAACTCCTGGCTTTAGTCCGTCTTTGTACCTGTCAATTAGGGCTTCCTCATTCCAATTTATTTCCTGGATCAGAAGGCGGAATTGACTGCTGTAGTGTAGGGTGCTCCTTGTCTGTTTGAGGTCCTTGAGTTCCCTAAGGGCACGGTCCTTCTTGACAGGGTCTGCGAAACTATTCAAGAAGCCTTCCCTAAAGGTCTCCCAGGACTGGAGGAGGTCATGGGGTTCTTTGTTGGTGAATTTCCTGATTAGGGGTTGAGCCCAATTTGCCGCTTCCCCAGGGGCCATATTCATAAGCACGTTGGAGATCTTCTGGTTATTGTCGAAGGTTACTTCATTGTAATCTTGGAAGTACATACTCATTTTCTCCAGGTAGGCTTCAACTTCTTTCCCTTTCTTTCCATTGAAAGGGTCAGGTTGCTTGGCCCGGGCTTCCTTCGGAATATTGACACTGGGTTTCTCTGCTTTGGCAGTATCCCTTTTTGGCTTCGGGGCCTGTTCAGGTTCACTCTCAGGGTCGAAGTTTTCCTCTTTCCGCGGAAAGGGGGTAGACTCCCTTTGGAACGATCGTTGACGAAAGGGTGTGGGGGACCTCTGTTGCTCATCGTCTTCCCTTTGTCGGGAGATCTCATTGAGTAGGTCAGTGGTCCTTTTTTCAACAGCTTGACTGATCTGTTCGACAGTTAGGAGGCGACTATTTTGGTCTCTTAGCAGTGTGTTGATTTCAGTAAACCCTGTTTCCAGCCGTTGGACTGTTCCGAGGATTTGTTCGCTTAGCTGCCTTCCCCTGTCAGCATGACTAGCCGCCTTGTAACCGTTTTCGGCACCATTGTAGCTGTCTGTCCTAATTCTTTCTATCTGCCTTCCCTGTTCCTGGATCAGACCGTCTGCCTGTAGTGCGGGGACGTAACCTGCTCGGACTTCCTCTGCCATGTGGCTTTGGAGTCTTTCTAAGCCTTGTCTTAGTGCCTCCACCATTACCCAGATTGGGGTTTCTTGTGGCAGAGGAGGCAATGCTTGGGGTTGCCCTGGGGGGGGTTCAATAGACGGCGGTGTGTGAGAAGGTATTTGGGGTGGAGGTGGTGGTTGTCTGGCCAGAAGCCTGTCCTGGTCGTTGATGATTCGGGTCATCTCCTCCACTTCATCAAAGGACCTGTCACCTGCGGAGTTGGCTGCGGTGGGTAGCAAATGATGCATCCTTGGGGGTAGCTGTGTTTGGTCCATACTGTCCTCTGAGGGTACCCCAGTGACATCTATCACTGTGGGGAAGGTGGACCTTCATCGTGGGGTCTGCTCCGCTGCTGGTGGCTGGGTTGGTAATGCTCCTGGCATTGGTAAGGTGGTGTTAGCTGGTTGGTTCTCTGTTTCCTCTACTGTTGGTATGTTGGGCTCTCGGTTAGAGGCTCTGCTCATCGACCGAGTGGTCTGTCTGGATCCCGCTGGTTGGGACATTGTGCTAGCCACTGGTTAAGTGTGAAGTTTGCTTTATAATGTCGTGATGTACTCTTTCTAGTCTAGTGGTTATCTCTTAAGCGGTGGCTCTCTATCGTTCTTGGATGTCTGGTCGTCATCTGTGATGTTCTGTGCGTTGTATTCTAGTGGCTACATAGTACACTATGGTGGTGGACGAGATAAAGCAAACTGGGGACTCCAGTTTGCTTTCCTCGTTCTTATATACATGTAGATACCCTGAGTCATTACCTCCGCAGTCCGCAGCATGTGTTGCCGCTTAGTGATTGGTCAATTAGTAGTCACCTGGCCTCGGCGCCTAATGCCTGTCAGGTGATCTTGTTGCTTGTTGCTCGGTGATGTGACCGATGATGAACGGCTCTTATAGGGAGGGTATGTGATACCTCATACGTATAACCAGGTATTACATAACTTGCCATTAGGAGTTTTGCAGCTCCGAATCTTATAGGAGCCGCTCTTCATCCTAGAATCAGGTGATATGCTTTGTCATCGCTTAGTCACTTGCCACTCGCCACTAGTTACAAGGCTGTAAAGTTGTAATGGCGAGTTGCTGACTAAGCTGGGCGCTCAGGTCACGTGATCTGTTCAGTACTTTGTTTCGCTTCGGATAAAATCAGATAAATCGTAGAATAATTCTAGCTACTCGTCATGCTTATTCATAAGTCATGACAGTGAAGTGGTGAAGAGACGAAGGTGGAGAACTCGAAAGGAAGCGTGGTCTCGTGGCTAGATGTGGGTGTCAGTAACTGATCGATGTGGTACAAAAAGATCAAGAGGGCTAAGCCAATGAGGCTGAGAGTATTCAAAGGGGTGTGTTGGAGTGCTGAGATGAAATGATCAGTGGTGGAGGCCAGACTTAAGAGATCCCACTAGGGAGCTCACTAAGGTAAGATGAGCTAGACAAGGTGTAGAAAGCTGGAGAGTCCAGGCTTGCCCACCACTGTATATATACTATCTAAAATGCAACAAGTCATACAGTGGTTGGCTGTGGGCACAGCATCAGCACAGAACGCACAAGCCTGCAAGTCATACAGAGCACAGCCCATGAAAGGCACTTACACCAAGCCAGAGTCCAAGCAGCGAGACAGCCTACGTGGCCTAAAGCTGGTGGCAAAGCGGGCAAGCCACAAGAAAATCTGGGAGGAGTGAAGTGAACTCGCAACAGCTTGCATGGTTGCTTCATTCCGCTGAGGTACTCGTGAATGGGTTCAACCAAAATAACTTACAGTCAATCAATAAGGCTAAGGCCTGTCTTGAGTGAGCCATATTGTTGTGCTCCCCAGGTCACACACTTAGACCAAGCCTATACAACAACCTTGTGAGGGTCCATAGATTCAGATTCCAACACCTGGGTGAGCTCAAGGACTTGAATGTCGCACTGGAATACCAACACAAAGCCATATCTCTCATTTCACTGGAAGTCAACACTCTATCTGCCCTCTATTTACACAATCTGGGGTGCCTGTATCGAGTTCGATTCGATCGACTTGGTCAGCTGGATGACGTCAATCATGCCATTAGCCTGCACTGTCAAGCAATTTCTCACGCAGGTGAACTCAAGGGCAATCTGCCTGAGTTCTATGCTGGGCTTGGGGAAGCTTACGAGGCTCGATACGGCCAACTCACGAATTTAGATGACATCCAGAGTGCAATATACACACACCAGCATTCTATCTTCCTTGCCCAGAAGTATGGGCAGGAGCAAGTCTGTTTCCTTCAGAACCTTGGTGGCTCCTACCGTCGCCGATTCGGCCATCTAGGCAACGTAGCCGATGCTGAAAAGGCTATCGATTATTTCCTTGAAGCAGTCGAACTTGCATCAAATGATGAACTTGAAAAAGCTGTTTGTCTAAGTGAACTGGCTGTTGCCTATCGAATGTGATATGAGCAGTTGGGCATCCTAGGGGATATCGATGAATCAATTTCACAGCACAGACAGGCATTGTCCCTACTACCAGACAGCCACCCACTCTGGCCATTTTTCATGTTCAGGCTTGGCCAGGCACTTGATGGCAGGGCTGACTATTCAGGCAAGGTTGAAGACATCGATAATGCCATCACCTGTCATCTTAAAGCCTTTTCAATGATGTCGGACAATGACGAGCATCAAATCAACCTTCTCAAAAGTGGTCTTGGGTGGGCATATGAATCTCAGTTCAAGCGCCTGGGGGATCGCTTGGATATCAACAAATCCATTGCACACCACATGGCAGCCATCCAAATTACACCCGAAGATCATCCTCACCTTCCTGTGTGTTTGATGGGGCTTTCATCATCATACATCAATCGATACCAGTAGCTAGGCGAACGCTGAGATATTGACGAGGCAATTGGGCTCCAGTTGTGGGCCATCTCAATCATTCCTGATGATCACGCAAGCAAACCTAGCTTCCTAGACAACTTAGGTATCGCATATGTGCCCCGCTTCGAACATGAAGATAACAAATCAGATTTGGACCAAGCCATTTCAAGCCAGTTGCAGTCTATAGCACTTCAATTCCATGAAGGCCTGGACCTCACTCTAGCTCTCAGCAAAATTTGCAGTTCATACCTGCATCGATTTAGGCTGCACAGGAAAATGTATGATATCAACAGGGCCATTGAAGAAGGAGTTCGAGCTAGGGCACTCATACCTGCTGAAAATGTTACCCAGCTTCAAGTTCAGTTGAACAATCTTGGAAATGCGTACAAGCTGCAATTCGGTCTCTGGAGGACCCAGATCACTGTGGGAGCTCAAACCCCCAAATTTCAGGCTGTTATGCCCCAAACCCATTTCTCACTAGATTTGGGCTCTCCAGTAGCAGGTTTATGAGTGAAATGTACAGAAAATAATTTGTACCAATCTGTGCTTTTGGGTCATTGCATGTTAAAAACATGAGGTGTCTCCTTTTAGGATGTTGGAGGACCCAAGAATTCCAAATTAACATCCTAATATTCAGAAAAAAACATGTTAAAAGGAGCACATGACCAACCTTTCAGCATTTTCATACTAAATTATGGGTTATTGCACACACACTGTGGATGACCTAAGCCTGTCAATTGAGGTGTATAGTACAATCGCTCTTGCTCCAACAGGCCATCTGTCCTTTCGGTATCACGCTGCGCACAAATGGGTGAAGCTTTCTACCCTCCATGAGATGCCATCAGCTCTAGATGCTTACCAATGAGTCATGGAGCTCCTGTCGCAGGTTGTGTGGCTAGGAACCTCTGTGCAGCATCAGTATCGAGACATACCTTTCCAAGGGGACTCAGTCGCAGAGGCTGTTGTGACTGCAATTGAACAAGAAAACTATGAGCTTGCCCTGGAATGGTTCAAGCAAGGGTGTTTTACTGTCTGGAAGCAGATGTTGCAGTTGTGAATGCCACTCGGTCAGTTGCATGACACCAAACCCGACCTGGCGGATCGAATAGAATCGGTTGGTCGTGCGCTTGATCGAGCCATGAAGCCTCAGTCAGTTGGGATAGCGATGGATGTGAATGTATCATCCACACAGCAATCAGCGCAAAGGCATCGTCAACTTGCCCAGGACTGGGATAATTTGATGGATGAAGTACGCAGCATCCTTGGTGAAGCAAACCCATACCTATCTAGGAAAGCTGCTTTGCTTGTGCAGGCCACCCACACAGGACCTGTTATAGCAATCAACATTCACGAAGATAGATGTGATGCCCTTGTGCTGAAACCAGGCTTGGCACATGTTGCCTATGTGCAACTTGCGTCTCTGTCCCAAGAGAAAGTAGAAGAGGCAAGTGATCAATTGGCTTTGTTACTCCACAGGACCGGTGTGCCCTTTCCCCAGAAGTGGAGTCTGGTGTTTTATCACTTGAACGACCCACATGGTTCCTTCAAAGAAATTTTGTGCTTTTTATGGCTCGACACAGTTGAGCCGATTGTTGAATATCTTGGGTACAAGGTGAGCTTGGTCATATAATTACAGATCATCACTAACTGGGCACGCTAGCCTCACCCCAATACCGACACATTACTGCATGTGACTTAGTGCACCACAGGACCCCTAGCATTTCTCCCTATACATGCGGCCAGACTCTTTGACGAGAAGGATTCCACTTCTAAAGCTTACAACTATATGGTGTCTTCTTACACGCCAACCCTCAGCACCCTTCTTCTACCCTCCAAGCCTAACTCTGACTTCCATGGGATCCTAACGGTTGGCCAGGCAAATTTGGGTACCTTGAATGCCCTGCCTGCGACAGTCGAGGAGCTGGGTATAATATCTCAACATGCTAGGTGCATTTCCTGGACACAGCTGGACGATACTCAGCAAGAAAGCAAAAATCTGGTTAGCACGCCGGAGCACTCATGAGCTTGGGCACACAGGTAGCTTGACCCCCCCTATCTGTAGAACTGCCTCTCGCTTGCAAGCACAAGGTAGCATGCTAATAGGTCTTCTGCGTACTCATGAGTGCAGTCTCCCAAGTGCTAAGTAGTGGCCGAGCACGGAAACATGCCCCCCTAGCAGATGAGTTAAGTGGCAAATGACATGAAAGCACCAATCTTGTGAGTGTAACTGCCATGCTCACTTACGACACACAAATATACAGTGAAAACTAGTATTTAGAGTTGTTTCAGAGCAAGACCCACAAGTAAATATGGAAAATACACGAAATGAGACACAATGCCATAATCGAGAGGAAAGTGAATGTACAGTACTACATGTTACCTACATTACTAACACTACAACACATGATTGAATGTGGCTCGATGTAATATAGAAAATACTCACAATCGCTCTACACCATTGAACCGAACCCAAACCAATGTAATGCAGGCTGTTATAGATCGTGTAAATTTAATTAAACCTTTATGCGCCGGAGTGCACTTGATGAAAATGCAGTGGAGCCAGTGTAGGTCGGAGAATTAGGGTTTGAGGAGAGGAGCCAAGCGTGTGAACAAATGGATCCTTTGGTATATCTAGTCTATAACTAGTCGCCTAATTCAGGAGAGAGAGGGCC
>WSLN01000545.1:0-13215 GCA_019677355.1 Ceratobasidium sp. 370
GCGCGATTGCATCTGTTGGAGGGAACGAGTGAGTGCTCGGCAATTGGTGCGGGCTCTGAGCTAACAGGGTGACTCGGCCAGCTTCATGTATGTGCTATCAGCGAACGCTACTTCGGTCGACGTTCTGTCCCTCAACGGGCCAGGGAAGGCTACTCACCTGCAGAGGCTCAACATTCGGTCCGCAGTTTCTTCGAGTGGGTCGCCTGTTCCGATCAACGGAAACAACCTGCAAGGGATGGCAGCGTATGTTATGACAAAGTAAAGACGCTTGTTGTGGGTTCGCGGGCGGATTTGGACATTGGTGCCACAAGGACACTGGTTTTAGTGCAACGGATGTAGTCACATTATGCCTTAGATCGATGCTTTGTTGTTAGTCCGCTCGTTTTTGACCCAATGAATCGTTTATATTCAGCAATCCGGTTGAACAAAACCTCGAGGTTAGTTGTTCTCAATGGTACATCATTGCACCTAAATTAGTTCATTGCATGGTGACCACCTGATCGGCAGCATGTTTCTTGTACCTTAAATCCACGTCGAGCTCTCGCACAGACGATATGAAATGGCGAAACGATGACCGTGAGTTGAGCATTTGAAATGGGGATTTTTGCCCGTTGCATGCAGTCGTCTAGGCGCGTGAATTAGGCGTCAATCAATCCTGACTAAACATTGGACGGCACTGTCAGAATACGGCTAGAGAATTTGTGCAGGAGACGCGAGGCTTGGGGGTACAAGTACTGGTGGGTCCCTGCCACATCCACATCGCCAGTTTCCTCGTCTTCACTAATACTCTCTAACCGACCATGTACTTTCCTTACTTTGCTTCTGCCTGCTTGCTAGCCTCAGGTATCGCTACTGCGCATCCATCTGGGAACGCTCGATCATCGCGAGCTATCACTGGAGCTGCGTATTGTGAGTTGGCAGACGCCTCCAGTTATAAATGTCATTAACATAATTGTTAGTTATAACCAATGAGCCTTCTGGTAACAATGTGATTGTCAATACCATTGACAACTCTGGGAAGCTCTCGTATTCCCATGCTGTATCTACTGGCGGGAAAGGACTGCACGGCAGCAATATGGGGGGTCCTGACCCGCTTTTCAGCCAAGATTCGGTCAAAGTCGGCAAAAACGTATGTCTGCAGTTGTTTCCAATCGCTCGTACTATCTGAACTAACTCCCCTCACCTGCAGATGTTGTTCACCGTTAACCCCGGGTCCAACACCGTCGTCATGTTCAAGATCAACCACCAGAACCCATCCGAGATCCATATGGTTGGAAAGGCAAGTGCAGACCCATTCTTGTCACAGGGGGCTAGCACTCATTTGTTCTCAGCCTGTTTCTTCAGGTGGAGAGTTCCCTGTCTCCGTCGCGTTCTCCGAAAAGACGAATGAAGTTTGCGTTCTCAACGGTGGTCGTGTGAATGGCGTGCAGTATGTGCATACCAGTCACCGTTTCACCGCCCTCAATTAATGTGTTTCAAGGTGCTACTGGGCAGACATGATCAAAGGACTTGTTCCCATCCCGAATACGACTCGCTCTCTTGGTCTCAATCAAACCACCCCCGCGACAGGACCCTTGGGAACGGTGTCTGATATCATATTCAGCGCCGACGGCGAGGAGCTGTATGTGAGCGTCAAGGGTGTTCCATCAATGCCAGGTATGTCGTGCTGCCTACTAGCACGCCCATTGCTCCAATATCGACGCATATAATCAGGATTTGTTGCAACATACAAAGTCGATGCAGATGGATCACTGTCAGACAAGCCGGTTAAGACTACACCAGCCTCTGGAGGACTCGCGGTGAGCTTTACACCCATACATGTACCATAAGATACTAAAACATTCCTCCGCAGCCATTTTCGATGACTCTCCTCCCTTACACCACCGCGCTTCTTGCCACGGATCCCGCCGTTGGTTTCGCCGTATTCGACTTTAACAATGGTTCTCCAGTCAAGTCGACTATATACCCCGTGAAGGACCAACGGGCGATCTGTTGGAGCGTTTTGAGTCGCAAGACTGGGAACGTATATCTCATAGATGCTGGCACGTCTACCGTGATCGAGGTGCACATCGATCGCAAGCTCAAGGCGAGCGTGGTGAAGAAGTATCCACTTAAAGCTGGATCTGCGACAATTGATACCACCATTGTGTCTGTTGGAGGGAACGAGTAAGTCTTCGATGATTAGTGCAAGCTCTAGTGCGCTCACAGTTTGCTTCGGCCAGTTTCATGTATGTGCTTTCGGCGAACGCTACCTCGATCGATGTTCTGTCTCTCAGAGGGCCAGGAAGAGCTACTCACTTGCAGAGGCTCAACACCCGGTCTGCAGTTTCTTCGAGCGGGTCGCCTGTTCCGATTAATGGAAATAATCTGCAAGGGATGGCAGCGTATGTCATGGAAAAGTAAAGGCGTTCATTATGAGTTGGTGTGGGGGTCGAGGCCCCTTGCATGGACTTTTCTACCTTGTCATACCCATTCATTTGCTCGTTAAGTCCCCCCGAAATCATTTCTCTTGTTCTCCCGTGCGTATAAGAGCAGCTTCTACCCTACATAGAGGGCAAATTTCTTTCGAATATGAGATTTTTTTGTTAGCAAGTTACCTGCGCTGGACTTATCCTTCACACATTGCTATTGACACAGGGAACACACATGAGCCCGGCTGAAACCGTGCCAGATGCTATAAGCGTCGCACCAGACTTAAACGAATAGCGCGAACTGGGTTTGACGCTTGGATGCTCTGTGCTCCTGGTAGGTCGATGTGTCGGGTTTCGAGGTACGCCTAGTGTATCTGTCTGGCACCAAACGAGAGTTTAGCTGAACGCTAGATCTAGTCGCCAAGTCATGTGTCTGCCCGCAGGAGTAGACGGGCTGCCTAAAATGGGAGAACGGGGAGAACAAGCAAATGTCCTGTATTCCGAAAACAGTAAGCAGCTAGTGAATCTACCCCCCCCCTCCCCCATACTCACCGTTCCCGTTGCAAAGTCTCACTGTAACGCGAAGTCCAGAGAACGTGCCGAGCCAGACTGGTTTAGCTCTTATGGTTGAAATGTACTTGTCTGGCATACCCCTAATATAAAACCCCAATTCACAATCTCACCTAACCAATCTAGCTTAAAGCAGAGCTTATGCGACGACTGAAGATACATATGTTATGCCGTACATGAAACAAGGAAGTCATAAACATGCCCAGGAATTTTGCTCATCGTACTTCAAACGGTGGAACACATTCCGGAATCGAGCCCAGTTCGAACTTCTCTGCCTTGAATGCGTTCATTATCCCTTCGGACAGTGTCGCAGCATAATCTGGTGGCAATAGTGCTGCGTATGGATCTCGGTCTTTTGCACTCTTGGGCCCAAACGGATTTGCAGGTACTGCCGTGGGCTTGCCGAATGCAGAGGGTGTGCTGGAGGTCCCAGGAGCGCCACCGAACGCAGATGGTTTTGTTGATCCAAATGCGGAAGTTGCAGTGGATGTACCGAAGGCCGATGTTGTACTAGGTGCGCCGAATGCGGATGCAGTGGCTGTCGACGCCCCGAATGCGCTCGTCGTCGTGGAGGTAGATGTACCAAATGCAGATGGTTTGGAGGCCCCAAATGCCGAGCTCCCTGCCCCAAACGCAGATCCTTGACCAAATGCCGATGGTGCGCTGGTCTGGGTCTGCCCAAACGCTGAAGTAGTGGGTTGAGTTTGGCTAAAAGCGGAGGTGGTAGAAGGCTGTGTTTGGCCAAATACAGATGGTGGAGCCGTTGTCGTCGGCGTGTCCGCCTCCATTCCTGCATCTGCTGTCACTGTCGTTGTCGTCATGATGGGGGTTGGTTGACCAAATGCACTCCCTGTGGACGCCGGGGTAGAACCGAATGCTGACCCCGAGCTAGGTTGGCCACCAAAGGATGTAGATTTATTCGCAAATGCTCCGAAACCGCCCCCAGTTCCGCCGCTCGTGCCAAACGCGGATGTCCCACCGGTCCCACCGGTCCCACTACCAAACGCCGGGGTTCCGGTGGCGGGCGCACTAAATGCCGCTGAAGTGT
Organism: Ceratobasidium sp. 370; assembly: GCA_019677355.1. NCBI lineage: Eukaryota > Fungi > Basidiomycota > Agaricomycetes > Cantharellales > Ceratobasidiaceae > Ceratobasidium > Ceratobasidium sp. 370. The sequence continues at coordinate 4,030 of WSLN01000545.1, forward strand.
TGCTAGCGCCGCTTGTGCCACCAAACGATGCCGACTTGCCCGAAAATGCACCAAATGCACCGCCAGTTGTGTTTGTGCCAAACGCCGAGGCGGCTGGTTTGGCCCCGAATCCACTCTGCCCAAACGCGGGGGCGGCACTCGTAGACGACCCAAAACCTGATTGGCCAAACGCGGGAGTGGTAGTTATAGAATTATTCCCAAAAGCAGACGTGGTAGGAGCGGACGAAGTCCCGAACCCAGATTGCCCAAATGCAGGTTTGGAACCAAACCCGGGCTGGACAAAGGCGGGAGTTGTTGAGGTGTTGGGCCCAAACGCGCTCGTGGTTTGGCTAGGCGCCCCAAATGTGCTAGGCTGAGAGTTGCCCCCAAAAGAGCTATTCCCAAACGTACTGGTGCCGCCAAAGGCGCCTGTTCCGGTACCTGAACCAAATGCGCCCGTGCCTGGCTTTACAAGGCTTGTACCTCCAAATGCCGATGGCTGGGGCGGCTGGGGCGAGCCAAACGCAGACGTAGTACCAAATGCTGAAGTAGTTGAGGCGGACCCAAACGCCGGTTTAGAGGAGGAAGGTTGTAAACGGTCACGCAGACGGGACTTGGCTTCGGCTACTCCATTCGCCTGTATAGCAGAGCGTCAAAAAGAATAGCAAGCAGGAGATTGGTAACACCTACTGGCGGGATGCCTCGTTCGTCGACGGCGTTCCAAATCCTCTTTGCCTCATCAAGCGTGATCGGACCAGTTGTCAACGCTGCATTGATCAACGCTTGAGAGGTGTCAATTAGTTGCTTCTCATGGGCTTTCTGGTCGAGAAGTGTTTTAGATAAATTCAATGATCGCTCAAACAACTCACATAGACGTCGAGGCCAGCACCCTCGCGCACAGCGGCCCAAGCTGCAACACGTAGCTCTTCAGGACTTTGGTCGAGTCCATCAATCACACATGGAACACATTTCCCCGGACCATAAGAGGATAATGGATACAATGGACGATCCTGTCCTTGGGTGAGGTCTTTGAGGATGGACTCAGCGCTGAACGAGAAGTTAGTGCTCATGATGGTCAGAATCAAGGACAAGGCTCACTCGAAACCCGCCAATCTGGCGTCTTTAGCTGTCCACGTTTGATCTGTGCGCCACGAGGACGCTCCGAAAATGAACTCGTGTTGGGCGCGTGGCAAACACTTACTTCTGAAGCTACCCGTTCCAGGATTCGCCGCTGGACCTTGTCCTGCGGGATGCGCGAACCGGCAATTCGTGCCAAATCTACATTGGCCCTGTAGGTAGTATTTGCATACTGTGTCTTTCGATTGTGTATTAAAGCTCTGATTCCGGTGGTTGTTCAAGAAAATACAAATTTACAAGAAAAAATTCCATACCATTGGGAGGAGCAATAGCCCGGTGCCTATTGCCTGCGATTTCGAGTGACTCGAGAATCCCAATTGTTGTCTGTGAAGGTATGGACGAGTGGTGAACAAGCGAATTGAGTCACGTGATACAACGATCAGACGAGCCTATTTGGAATGGAACATTTCGGGCAGACTCATGTAATTAAACAGCATGCTCAAACAAAGGGCGGTTCGCGTTTATCGACATTACTGGCGGTGCCACGATTGAAAAATTGTCTAATCACGCTCGCCCATTCCTGCACCTAGCGATGGCCTTGTTGAGCTCATCGCAAACAGCAGGTTTACCACACACCGGCTGTATGCGCCTCTTAGCGATGACGCATTGCACGCCTGGCCACAGCCCGTGAAGTTGCCTAGGACGCAAAGGGGTAAGCCCTGAGGCTGCTTAAACGAGAGGCGCTCCCACCTTGCTACCTGATATATGTACGGTTCGATCGCAAGCAAGTTTAGATCTTCAAGCAGGAGCTTGTGTGTGATGGGAACGTGGGACGTCTTGTCAACAGAAAAGTTTAGGTCAAAGTCAATCACAACTGAAAAAACCTCAAGGTTCCTGAGGTTCACAGCGTAAGACAACAGGTCTGAAGACCTGAGGCACAATGATGACAGCCGAAGAACTCGTATCCCAGGAATGGCATGCACCAAGTCTTCGTGGCTGGCCCCAGGACCAAGTACTACACGGTGAAGGCAAAGACTCTGCAATGGGAGCTTTCGTAGGGAGTGCAATTCGAGAGGAGAAAGTTTGGCTGCCTCGGTAAAATAGCTGTGAAGGGCGAAGGCAAGGGAAGTAATGTGTGCGCTGTGAAGCGGAAGATCCCGGATGAACGCCAATATCCACCCTGATAGATGGAGTGTTGGCCTGGGGCTATAGTCCGAAAATCTAATTTCAAGTTCTGTCAACTCTCGAACGAGGGCGGGAATAGTCCAAAGGGATAATATGGTTTCGGGTCGTACATCGCTCAAGTGCAGACAGCGCATTTTTGAAAAATAATTCGAGGGCCACGTTGCTGCCAAAGAGAGGGTTTCACGCATGTTTGAATGAACGACGAGGGATTCGAGGTGTGGCAACGCTCCAAGCAGCTCCATATTCCTAGGTTCCAACAATATTTGACTCCCGTTGACCCTTTTAAGGGATGGGAACGCGATAAGCGAATCATATATAGTGGTAGCATTGGTTGCCGGTAGGTCAGATTCACAGCTAGCTATGACTTGTATTTCACAAAGATTGGGACATCTTTGCGGAAGTTCTCGTAGTAATTTGGAAGCGTGTGCAGGTTTGAGATCTTTCCATGGCCCAAGGTCATTCTGTTTAGTTATTGGAACCGCAAGCAGTCTCTGCAAGGAGCGGCAGAGAAACAAGTCAACCCATTTCAAGACGGTAGTAGACGTGTGGGCTTCTCCATAGCGGCAAGTTAGCGATGTAAGATTCGGAAGAATCCCACTCTGCAGGGTGTCCCGGTATGCGCGTAGCGCTTGGCTACCCCCAAGTTGGTAACAATCGGGTATCTCCAACGTCTTAACAAATGGTGCGTAGCATTCAAAACGGTGGAACTGCGCTGACTCTGGAAGTTTGATCGTCTACTTGAGGCATTCAAAGTTGAGTATATCGACGACAGAAGCAAAATAATGGGGAGTGGGGACTTACTATGATGTGCGGCTGTGTCATCGTCGTGACTTTACGTCGACTAGATCGCACCCTAGTACCAGGGATAAGTGATATTAGTTTGGTGACGCCGGCCAGGTCCTTCCATACTAAAGCTCCTGCACAGGCAAAGCAAAAACGAGACAAGCGCATGATCTTTGCCAGATCGGACCGTGTGAGGTGGACAAAAATCGCCTCCATGAGTTCAGGAAGCCCAAAAACAACATGTGCTGGCGAAGTAGAGCTTGGAGCGGCCATGGCCGGGTTTGACGACGGACTCTAGCTCTGGATGTGGTCGGGCCAACGCGCTTGTGATGTTGACACCGGGGCAAACAGACAAAAACAACAATATATAATAAATGTTACTAATACAGCTCTGTATAGTCCAAAATCACTGGTTTAAGGAACGGTAGAACTAGTGGTGCTGCTTGGAGTCGCGCCAACAGCTGCAGCACTGGGTGTCTCGGTCGCAGACAGCACTTCTGTGGATGCTTCCAGTGCAACAACAGTTGAGGTCTCCTGTGCTGATGCCGTGCTCGATGGTGAATCGTTCTCGCTCTTAGCCATCGAGTCCATCGTCGAGTCTTTGGAGTGAGGTTCTATAGCACGAAAGACCATCGCTATTGTGCCGGATGGCGCCTTGCCGTCACTTGTGCAAGGCGCAGACTGTCCCACCATAAAACCCTTGTCCTGGCTAGCCGGGTCGGGCGCACCTCCAGGCGCGCTCGTGGTGTCGACAAGGGGTTGAGTGGCGTCCTTGTGCCAGAGAGGGGTGATTTCGCCACTCTGTGTGTTCCACGAGAAGAGCTGGGAGGTTTGCAACAGGGCATTGCCGTTGGGTGGTGCCGTGGCATTGGTCATGCACGGCTCTGAGGAAATTTGGACAGGGCCCGACGGACTCGGATCGTAACTGGCGCAGTACATCTACACAGAAGATCAGTTGGACAAGCAGAGGGCGTTTTTCGGATCAACTTACCTTCACCCCCTTTTCTGTCCCATTGAACATCGGCATGGTGATAAGAACCGGCTGTTCCGACGGAGCGAGAGATATCGAGATACTTTGAGGCAACAGGTACATGACAGTGGACGAAGAGTTGCTGGCGCTGATGACGAAGCCAGAGGTACTGTTGTCTCCGGTGATAGACCGAGTACCATCGTCGGACTTGGAAGATATAATCTGAGGGTAAACAAATATTAAACAATTGATAGTAACAAATCGGTAAACACAGGACATACCAAGGACGCCAGCTTCTCATTGAGAATAGCATGCGAAACCATATTCACCAGGTCAATAATTCCAGGGACACCAGGAACAGCACCCAATAGCGGGATAAGAGGATCGAGGATCCCGCGTTTGTGCGAGTGCGAGTGAATGTGGTTCCCGTTCCCAGAGACAACGAGGGGGTCATCGGCGTAGACCTTGGTCTCGTGATGCCCGTCGTGGTGATGATCCCCATGATGGTGATGCCCATGGTGCCGCTTGTTCAGATGGGCATGTATGTGGTTGCCGTCCCCGGATACGACGAGTGGGTCGTCTGCATAAACCTTAGTACGACCAGAGTCGTGGTGGGGGTGATGTCCGTGATGTCCGTGATGTCCGTGGTGATGGTGATGGTGGTGGTGGTGACGGTGATCCCGAGGCTTCACCTTGAGAATGGGGCCAGGTCAGCACATGGGCGTCGCGAGTTGGTTGAAAAGTACTCACATAAACCTGGCGAGCCTGAGGAAGAGCGTCGACGCCGCTCATAACCATGGAGCTCGAGACCACAAAGACCAGGAGAGAGGCGAATCGAGGGGTAAGGGTGACCATCGTGGATGTGCAGTGGAGGGCGTGTGGCGATCTATTGGCGAAAAGGTTGGAGAGGGGGGGCTCGGGTAGTGAGAGTTCGCAAGGCTTTTCCCTCAGAGACCCCCCGCATTTATACCATACTTTGTTTGCGATGTGTGAACACAGCCCCCTCCTGATCGTGCCAGGAGGTCTGATGATGCGGGGGATCGGCGTCACGAGTGAGGGGTTCGATCAAACGAGGTCTACTTGCATTCAAATACGCCCGGAATTGGTAAATTACAGCTCGTTTTGGTAAAAGTCTTTTGCCGAAATTTGATTACTGTATTAACTTTCCAGTCCCTAATACGTGAAAAAGGGGTCAGCACGCGGCGGAAATAGCTCGGACTTAATCACTCTACCTCCATCCCCTGTTCCTCTTGCTCCGTGTTTTCCCACCATGCCAGTGCGCCAAGTCCGTCTCCGCGCACGGATGCCTAAAATGACTCAAGCTCGAGTTGAAAGCGAGGGGTGGACGAACTTACAGTGATCGTGTATGGCGCTTTTCGATCAGTATCGTCGTCGATCTGCTCCTCCAGGCTTGACTCGGCCTTTCTTGGGCCTGGCTCGTTGTCGTAAAACTCATCCCGTTCTACCCGGAGGCGGACAATCTCATTGCGATCGAGGTACAGCCGCGTTGTGATCTCGGTATCAAGTAATTGGGTTGCGGAGGGGGGTTCGTCTAACCAATCCTTGTGAGGACGCGCGGTGGAAGAGCAACCCTTTCATTACCTGTGGGCCAATGGTTTGGTGGCAGCCAGAAGAACGCCTGTTCGTTGAGGTCGCTACTCTCTCGGTTAGCACCATTGATGCGAGGGCATGAATAAACTCACAAAGCGGAGGGTACAGGCAAGTAATCCCGTGGAATATAAATATCGTCAAAGAAACCAAGACTGACTGACGAACCGAGTTAGTCGAGATCCGTGGTAAGCCAGCAAGGTTCAGCACACCTCGAATCCCATCTTCCGTCGAAGACTTGATCTTCCCAATAATAACCTCGGAACGAGATGGGCGAAATACAACCATACGGAAAGTCACTAGGAACCTCCGAACACTGTTAGAACGGAATTGTCACACAAATCCGAGTCGAAATACCTTTGTACCAGTAGCACCCATCCCCATACTTTACTAGACCTTCTCCAACCCAAATGAGATCAAAGACGCAGATGCATAGCCCCACATCGAGCAAGACTCGATTCGCGTATTTTTTGTTGAGTTCGTTGGTAATTGCTAGCTGGGCTGGCGCTGAGAATTGTGAAGGGGCCACAGCAACATTATCCTAATATAGTGGTCTGAGAACCAGATATTATAAGCTTGCAAGGTACCTACCTACTTTCAAAGTGGCTGTGACAAACATGGGAACAAGGAGTGACCGTTCAGGGCGGCGAGCTGCCACGTGATCGTCGACCGATCATTGCTTGTCGCTGTTGTGTCAGCGCTGATTTGACGGGTCAGGCGGTGCTGACAAGTCATGACCCGGTCAGCAACTGTCAAAGCTGTGTGACCACGCCATATGGTCCCTGTCTATCATATCACAAATTTGAAATCGAGGCATCACGGTCAGATCAACGCTGCTGTTGTGCACAGGCTTGCGAGTCTGATCGTGTCGGGCCATGTTCGTGAGATGCGTGTGATTGATCATGCTAATGACTACAGTACAAATGACTATCTACGAATACAGTCTGCTCGATAAATAAATAAATAGATAGATAGATAACATGCAAATAGACCGATAAGTTACCACGCCAATAAATTAGAATCGAAAGATGCGCGCTTCAAGCGCCTCAATGCTTGCCATTGAGATAAGTTAGGTAATAAACAAGGGGGGGCAGGTCGGACATTGTGATGTTGGTGTAGCTCGACAAGCGAGAACTGAGAAATCAAAAAAGTCAGCACGGGAAACCGTATCCGAGCGACGACTGTGCTTACCCAGAGTACTTCAGGGCAACGACAGGCCCGCGCCACTCGTGTCGCGACTTGCCATAAGTCAAAGAATCGATCGAGCAGTTGGCACGCGAGCCGTCGGTGAGAAAGTTTGCCCGGAAGAAGATTTGGAGGGGGAACCGCAGAGCCTCGCCGCCAACGCCAGTGGAAACGGGCAGGCTCGCAACGTCGGCGTCAGCACCAAGGAACTGGGAAAGCACAGGCTGCCAGTCAATGACACCCGACTGGTGCACGACACCGATAATGTTGATTTGGATCAACCGTGGGCGGTCAGAATCGACCGGGAACAACATTCCGTGAAAGGTGGCCTTGGTCGTCTGGACCGGCTTGGAGGGAGTCTGGAGCGCGAGGGGCGAAACGCAGGATTGCATAGGGGGAGAAGGAGTGGTGACGCTGCTGGACGAGGAGCGTGGTCGACTGTTCTTGGGGATGCACTCGGCGCGGTGCCGTGGCCAACTGAAGAATGCATGAGTGATGAGCAAGAGATGATGAACTTTAAGTGGATCACTGACTCGGCTTGCAAATGGGCTGGCGAACAGTACCATGCATTTTCGCAGCTGAGACCGGCCTTGTCAATAACCCGCTCGGCACCCCGCACGAACAAGACTCACCGAGAGCACCACGAAGCACAGAGGTTTCCGCACCAGCACCAATGATGGATCGAGGCAGTAGGCATAATGGTTAGTTCGTAAAGCGTTGCGTAAACGGATGTGATGTAAATAATTAGACTAAAAGACAATGTCCAGCAGAGAAACCCGAAACCCAGAGAAGAGAAGATGATGGAGAATAGGTCGCCGCATCTGGCGAGCTTTATAGCGTCGACGGGCTATGTTGGCTCGGGCGCAAGACACGCAATACAGTCTGGTGGGGCTCTGAGAGGCCCTGCAAACAACAATCGGACCCAATCGGGTGGCCATCGGAATCATGCGTCAGCCAATCGTCCCCTAGCGCTTTCCTTGCCCGAGCAGGGTGGCAGTGGTGTGGCTGGGCGCAAGCGAGCTGTGCTATCACAGTGCCCCTGAGAACAAGCAATGGTAAATAGCTAGCGAAAGTCTCTCGACCCACAATGGCAATTTTTATGGCACACCAAGTGTTCGAAAGAAACTCATCATGAGCGAAATAGTGTCTTTGACTTGCTCCGCGACGTTCTAGAGCTCGCACAACGACGCACTAGTCCGGCGTATTCCTGTGAGCTGCCGCAGTGGCGCAGGTGCCGGCTCTGTCGCTAATGCTCCATCGTTGTCCCGCCTGCACTTTACAAACGCACGGCCCATTCGCCGGACACTTTTTTGAATGGCCGCATGCAAAGGACGAGGATCAACACCGGCCTCGTTTCATGCTGGCGCCTCTTGGGAAATCCGCTGATTAATTCGCCACACGAGCCGAATTCGATGTTCAGATAGCGATTTGTAACTATACATTATACATACGCCACGTCTCGGGTAACCTATTATTCGTCATGACCCACCTCCTTCATTACTGACATGACTGGCGAACGGGTTAGTTCAGATCCCCTGCTGCTGTTCTGCCGAGACTGGACAGCAGCAACAGCTTCCGCGAGCGCAATTTGTCCCTCATGGAGGGGTGCGCCAGTCTCAAGGTCTCCCGAGACACTTCGTGCTGCGGCGGCTTCTGCCTCTCGACGTCGTCGCCGCTTAGCGATGGGATTTAAAATAATAGCCGCGATAACAACTACGCCGTCGAGAACCTGGAAGAAGGATGAGCTAATGCAACCAAGACGGGTTCTGATACGTACCACGACCAGGATGTATGACACGGCCGCTACGGCGTCGAATTGTGATTGAAAGACCAGCGAGAGGACGCTAAACACGCCCCCCATCATGTCGGTCGTCATGAACAGCATCGAAATCCCTACGGGCCAAGTTTAGAAAGGGAATGCACGCAAGCTGCAGCCCACACTAACCAACGACTTCCTTGCGCTTCCAGATTTCCCAGTATTGGGGCCTAAGTTTAGACATCAGCGACAACAGACGCACAGGAACAAGCTCCACGTACAGCAAGCCTAATGCAATGAGCAGCGCGCTCATGATACCAAACACCCGAGTCGGCCACTCATCGCCAGCTCTATCGGTTCGCTAGTTAGTAGGAAAGTAGGTGAATGTAGGATCGCGCGTTCAGCGCCCAGAAAAATGACACTTGCCCGGACTACCAGCGATAGACCCGCCTCGAATCCGCCTATAGCAGCCATGAACAAAACATAGAGTACAACGCAATAGGGTTTTGATTTCCCACAGCCATAGTACAAACACTGCAAGGCAATGTCAACCAAGTCCCAGGGTCACGGCAAATACGGCTCACTTGTATCCATGACAGTGCTGCTAGCGCGCCAAAGAGCTGAGGCTGCAAAATAATCGGGA